>ML250014.1:90562-174836 GCA_005239495.1 Nicotiana undulata
AATGACAATTTCCCTAGTCAACCCTTTTGAGCCTTAGACGCCTTTTCTTTCAAGAAACCATGATACAAGCCTTTACCAATTTTAACCCTCTCTTCGCACCCCTTCTTCCCTTAGCACAATGAAAAAACGTAAGTTTGAGGGAGAGACGAGGAATGCAACAAAGTGAAAAAGAAGGTACAAAAAGGAAGAAAAGGAAAGGCAATGAAAAAGAAAGAAAAGAAAAATCAAAAAGGCAAAAGGAATTAACAAGTTAGAAGAAATAAAATGGAATCAATGAAAAGAAAGAAATTAAAGGTGTGGAATGTTTAGAAAGGAGAAAAATGATTGAATGTTTACAAGAAGGAGTGACAGTGTGTCTCTCTAACCCATCAGAAAGAGCTAAATGACTCAAGAAGTCAAGAAAATGTGAAATAAATGAAGTGCGTAAGGGAAGATAGAACTCACCTTGACCAAATGTTTCCTACCTTTAACCAAAATCATTCATCATGTGTCCACAAAAGTCCTATATGATCTTGAGTTGAATGAAGCTTACATTAGTGGCGACTCACATAAGGGGCAAGCCTATGGTACTTTGAGCCGGACTTGAGTCTTTTCCTTGAGAGAGATGAGTGAACTCCCATTATCCTCGTTCTGAGTGTTACAATCTTACAGTAAGGTTTGCTTAGGGAGAGTTGAGGAGTATGAGTTTGGGTTCCACAATGACCAAAGTATTAGTAAGAGTTTCGTTGATGAGTCGAGTCAACTCTTGATGCTCTTGTATCGCACTGAAATCCAGGGTTTTTAAAGGTCAAAAGTTGTTAATGATTCATTTGTATTGAGGGCAATTGTTAGTCCCAATTGATGCTAGAAGAGGTTACCTTAGGCAACTGAATTTTCTTGGACTTATTCAAATAAAGGGGTGGGGCTTATTTAGTTTGCTTGAGGACAAGCAAAAACTTAAGTTTGGGGGAGTTGATAACTAGGGATTTTACCTTATTTTACACTCTTTCGTACTTAAGTTTTGGATAGAATTGTATGCAAAATAGTCCCAAAGGCTTACTTGTTGTGCTTGTTGCAGGGTTTAGTAAAAAAGGATGACATACAGTGAAAGACCTGCTTAAAAAGGAGTGAAACCTGCACAAGTACCAAGATCAAGCACATGCAGAGTTATATTGACCAGTGCGGACCGCGATCCACTTTATGCGGTCCGCACTGAAGGGAACCAGAGAGTGCTTCCGAAGGCCAATCCAACGCGGACCGTGGTACATTTTATGCGGTCCGCGGTGGAAAGATTCAGAGAAGATGTTTCCAAGGAAAAAGTTATCGCAGACCGCAGTCCAGTTTATGTGGTCCGCGTTGGTGAGATTCAGAAAGCTATTTTGAAGGGAAAAATCAACGCGGACCGCGGTCCAATCTACGCGGTCCGCGGTCAAGAGAATCAGAGACCCCAAACCTTGAAGGCTAGAAGACCTCCGCGGACCGCAATCCTTTCTTCGCGGTCCACGTTGAAGCCACCGTGGCCGCGGTCCAGTTTATGCAGACCGTGGTGTCCAAGCTTAGAGCCCGGTTTTTTAAAGCTAAAAAGCCTCACCGCAGTGGTGGTCCATTTCGTGCGGTCCGTGGGCAAGGGAATTTTTGTCCGGAATTTTCAGCTGAGTATAAATAGTTTCTTTTCTTATTTTTAGGCCAAGCTTTGTACTGAGATATAGGGGGATCTCGTGAACGACTTTTATTCGTATTTTTGAGTACTGTTAGAAAGATTTCAACATTGAATCTTTCAATTTTAGTTTATAAATCAATTATATGGGTTTTGCTTCATCTATTTCTCTGATTTCTTCTGTTATTATGAGTAGCTAAACCCATTATCTAGGGTTGTGGCTCAACCCTAGTGTGAGTGTTTAATGGGTCATTTAAATTAAGGCTTAGATGTTTATGGGTGTTTGGTATTTGGGCTGATTTGTGGTTTTCATGTTAAAATTGGTGATTGCAAATACTAATTGGTGTTCAATTGACTTGGGTTCTTCTTGTGAAAGATGACTTGAGTCTAGAAAATCAGCCCAACAAGGAATTGGGACGAAATCAAGAGATTGATAGTCCTAATTAATGGGTTAATCCTAGAGATAGTAAAACCCTACTTGATCCAATATTTCTTGCATAATTTTGACAACCAATTAACCTTGAGAGAGGCAATCAGGGCAAATCCACTCAAACTACCGAGAGGTATACAATGGCTAATTTCGTGCATTGGTTATGCCATATTACCTTTGTTAACATCTCTACCTTAGGTATTGGATCCCGTTAAATATTCTCCTAGGAGAAAGTGATAACCCTAGTGCCTTTTATCCATTAAGAAAACAACCAAAAAGACATTCGTTAGTTAATTAGCAAATTACTATTAGTATAAACCATAGTATAATTGTCAAACCAACAAGTATGAAAAGTTCAATTAAGAGCATGAACCACTACTAGATTACCTAAAAACTCAACTCCCACAATCATAACTCCCTTTGGATTCGATCCCAATCCTTCGAGTAAAAGCTGCTCCGACCCTCATCTCGCTACTTTATAGTAGTGTAGGTGAGAGCCGATCACAAATCATCACTCGAAATCCTTTACTCAACATACCTCATCACTCAGTATCAGCCCCTCGGGAAACATTACAGTCACTCATGTCTCCCAATCACTTGTCACTCGACTCTCGCACTTAGTAGGTACTTGCATTTGCTGGGGGTGTACAGACTCCGGAGGGGCTCCTACAGCCCAAGCGCTATAAATAGCCAAATCATGACATCAATCACTCTGGCATTCAGCCTTTCAGATATCATAACAACGTAACATGTTGCGGCTTGCAGCCCGATCCAAAAATATCCTTACAATATTGGCTCTCGGCCTCACTCAGTCCGAAACACTCAAAATGCCACTCGGGCCACAATTAAACGGGGTTCTCGACCCAAAATAATATTTTATATCATGAAATAATATCAACAAGTCTGAGTATCAAAAACAGTTCAACATGAATGAATGAGTGTAAATTCATAATTTCCATAGTGAGGAATATCAGAAAAATAGCCTCCAAGGAGTTTAACCAGTTCGACACGAGGCCCCAAAACATGGGTACATCCCAATCATATCAAAAGTACGAAAATACGAGTTATCATGCGATTTAAAAGCAGTTATGCAACTCAATAATTGCCTCGGGAACAAACAATTTCAATTTCCCCAATTAGTACATGCCACACACTCGTCGTCCAGTGTGTGCGTCATTCCAAAATAGTGAAAAGATGCTAAGTCCGGGGTTTCATACCCTCAGGACAAGATTTATAGTCATTACTTACCTTAAACCAACCCGAAAAGCTACTCCGCAATACTCTTGCTCCTCGAATAGGCTCCCAAATGCTCCGAGTCTATCAAAATCAGATTTATAACATCATAATGTGCTAGGGAAACTAAACGCAATCGAAAACTATCAAAATTAGGCACAATTCCCGAAATTGGCCAAACCCGACCCCCGGGCCCATGTCTCGAAATTCGATAAAAATTACAAAACTAGAATCCTGGTTCTCTCACGAGTCTACCCATATCAAATTTGCCAAAATCCGACCACAATTGCCCATTCAAATCATCAAAAGAAATTCCCATATTTTCCTCCCATTTTCCCCAATTTTCATTTTGATTCCTCAAATTACATGATAAAAATCAAGACTAATTCATGAAATTAAACCAAAAGTAATTGAAGAACACTTAACACAAGAATTCCACTGAAAATCTCTTCCAAGTCCTCCTTCTCCCGAGCTCTCTAATTGTATTATGAGTTATGGCCTAAAACCCTCGTTTTTGAACTTAAACTTTCTGCCCAGGCCTTTCTTCATCGCGAACGCGGCCACCTCCCCGCATTCGCAAATCACCAATTCCCTAGGCCCCAGATTTACTCTACGCGAATGCATCCACAGCATCGCGAACGCGATGCATCACCGGGCTTTCCCTCCGTGAATGCGGTCCACACTATGCGAACGCATAAGCCAAAACCCCTGGGGTCCCCAACCCCCAAACTTTCTTCGCGAACGCGTGCCCTTGCCCGCGAATGCGATGCTTCCTCAACCTAGACCTTCACGTTCACATCTAACCCTTCGCGAACGCGAAGAACAAATCCTCAGATTCCCCCAACTCCCCTATGAGAACGCGGGACCACCTCCGCGAACGCATCCCTGCTGCAGAAAACACCAGCAAACAACTGGTTCAAAATTCCAAGAATCACCCCTTTAGCCACCCGAAACTCACCTGAGGCCCCCGGGACCTCAACCAACCATACCAACACATCCTATAACCTCATTCAAACTTAGTCGAACCTTCGAAGCACCAAAAACAACGCAAAACACCAAAATCACATCAAATTCAAGCCAATGAACTTTGAAATTTCTAAAATTCACCAAGGATGCCGAAACCATCCAAAACACATTTGAACTGAAATTTTGCACACATATCCAAAATGACATTACGAACCTGTTCCGACTTCCGGAATTCAATTCCGACCCCGAGAGCCTATTTTTCACTGCCGACCGGAAATCGCCAAAAACTAACTTTCGCCACTTCAAGCCTAATTCTATACCGGACATCAAAACTTCATTCCGAACACACTCCTAAGTCCAAAATCACCTAACGAAGCTACCCGAGCCATAAAATCCACATTCCGAGATCATTTACCAAGAAGTCAACTCCCGGTTAACTTTTCCAACTATAAGGCTACTTTAAGAGACTAAGTGTCTCAGTTCTCACTACAACCACTCCGAAAATGAACCACCCGACTCCAACACATCATAAGCAAATAAACAATTCATAACAAGGAAGAAGCAGGAATAACGGTGCAAATTCTACGGAACGACCTGTCGGGTCATTACAATAACAATCCTAGCCTCACAAACCGACTCAATGTCACAATGCACTCGTTGCTTGAATACCCAACATCATAGATAAAGCTCATAATGTGACCTATCACTCATAAAACCATGTGCCCTCACAACAAAATCAAAGAGAGTAAAATCAATCCACACATTCGAATCTTATGCTCACATATATCAAAGAAAATCGCTCACTCTCACAAAAGAAGTCAGATGCATGTAATTGGTACCATAGACTTGCCCTTAATGTAAGCCTCTACTCATGTAGGCTCACTCGATGTAAAATCAATTAGGAATTTTTCATTGTTGTAATTTGGGCTAAGGGACGAGTAGGATATATTTAAGAATAGTGGTTCAACCTCCTAAGCACTTTAACACATCACATGATAACTTAAGCGCAAATTCCTCAATCCACTTTAATTTCACAATTACAATCACCCCCAACAATGTTCCCTCTTTTTTTAAGCACTACTTTAATTTATACCCCACTAGCAAGAACAAGACAACGATTTATTTACCTATATTTTTCCTGCTTTTTTTTTTCCAGATTTTTCTTCTTTCTTTTTCCTTTTTTTCTTTTGCGATTTCCACTAGTGGCATATTCTTTTACCAAACAAGTGCACATTTCTTCCTTTCATTGGTTTCACTCAAAAGCCACCCCACACTTAGTTCCTTCTTACTTCTTTTAGCTCTCATCTCACTATTAAAGTGCTTTAAGAGGTAACCGGATAAAAACAATGTCAATTAAGAATAACAAGGGTATATGCTTGTAATGTGGGTACCAAACAAAAGTCAATAGGCTCAAAATTGTTAACTAGGGATAAATTTTATTTATGATAAACAATAAGCTCAAAAAAGATCAAAGAAAGCCTAAAAATATTTTTCAAACCGGGACTACACAAAAACCTCACCACACATGGCACATGACCTGCTAAGGATGATCCCATTCCGACTCTCAAACTAATGCAAGTCTACACAAAGCCACAAGATATTAAACATTAAGCACAAAGTGAACATAAGTCAAGTAAACAATACATAGGCGCCACAGAACATGCTATCTAACTAAACATGCATCATGATCAATTTTAAAATATAGGGAAGATACTAACATGCCAAAGCCCAAATATATTACTATCAAACAAGTCAAGGCGCCTAGGAATCTCATCTTTATTCCTCCATTTATTCCCTAAATTCTAATCTACTCTAAAAAAAAATACTACTACCCGGTTCAAACTACATCCCATGGAAAAGAACTGAGGCACAAAGAAAAAGCACAAGGGATTATTACTTCCTAAAGAAAGCTAATAGACATATTTTTGAATTTTTGTTTAGACTTTAATCCCTCAAGAAAACTGTATAGGAGATCTATCATCGGGAAAAGTCCAGGTTTTTTTGCTTTTTTTTTATATTCTTTTTTTACTTTTTTTTTTATATTTTTTTTTACAAAAGCTACTACACTTAAGAACGAGTACTATAACTAAGCTAAATTAGCACAAAAACTCACCCAAACAATCTCTTCACCCCACACTTAAAATTTTGTAATGTCTTCAATGCACACTATAAATAATAAGAGAGTACAAAAGAATCCCTGGTAGGCTAAAAGCCGAAGCAATAGTGGCTCACGAGGTATTCATACTTCCCCCAGGCATGGTCCTTTGTGTGGGCACCCCGCACTTAGTTCTCACTATCTGTATCACTTTTGTAAACTTCCTATGGCTTTTCTCTCTATGCTAGTAATCCTACAAAATCAAAATAAACACAACAAAAATAATATAATAAAAACAAAAATAAAAGAAAGCAATAAAGCTGGGTTGCCTCATAACAAGCGCCTAATTTAATGTCGCGACACGATTTGAAGTACTTTTCGTCTCCATCTCGAACTTATGAATTGAGCCCCCAATTTGGCTTCAAGCTTTTTGCTATGATCTCGGGGTGGTGGGACAAATTTAATTGCGCTAAGCAACCAATATCACATTCTACACTTCTTTCCCTTCGAATGAGGTATGTAATTTTGTCTCTCTAGCACAATGAATTCAAGAATGTAAGCACCCCATTCCTCGTCCATTGGCTCTTCCAAAGGCTCAGATGACTCGATTTCAATGTCATCATCCAAACACAATGTTGAAAAATGTATGGAATGAGGACCAGTAAGCCGTAACTCAAGAATTGTATTGCTCTTTACATCCTCATATGCGCACACACTCGAGTCTTCATATATAATATTATATACTTCCTCACATGACTCTAGTGTACTTTTCTCAACATGGGCATCATCAACAAAAATATGCTTGAATGATTGACTCTCCACTTTTAGCTCCTCAATTTGGCGTATATGATCCTTTTCAACTTCACACAACTCATTACCATTTTGTTGGGCATTAGACGCATCAACCTTTGTATTCAATTGAGTCTCCAAATTTTGAATAGTTGTGCCAAATTTGTCGATCACTTGTCCTAATTCAGCTCTTCCTTCTATTAAGTATCTCATCCCATCAGTAATTTCCTCACGTTGAGCCTCATATATTTTCAATCTTTCAGCTTGTTCTACCAGCCAAGTTTGACTCAAAATCTCCTCTTTTTCAAAACTTTCCTCTAGTTGGTACTTGCCCTCTTCATTTAATTCTTCCATATTGGCCTTCATTATTGTGATTGTTGCCCTCATTCTTTTCATAGCTTTTTTGAGTTCATCCTATTGCTCTGCTACTTGCCTCAAAATATCCCTAATATATGCACCATGTTCCATATCCTGCACTTCATTTCCCCTATAAAACTCACAATCATCATTAGAAAGATCATAATAAGGTCTTAGAGAAGGATGAAAAGAATTAGGATAGCCATCCCAATGGCCATTTTTACCACCGCACATATTGTGAATAATCCACTCAAGGGATTGAGATTGTGCGCACAACTCGCTCCCGGGAACATTCTGAAATTTTTTCCACCAGTGAGGTCCTCCCTAATATGGACAAGGATCATCAAAATAAGGATAACCATCATTCGAATAATTTTAATTCCAAGATGCCATGTTAAAATATATAAAAAATACTAACTAAACTAAAAAAGAAAAAAATATGAATAGATAAAAAAAATAAAAGTCTAATATAGAAAAATAGCTAATTTCTAAGTCCCCGGCAACGGCACCAAAAATTTGTTGCTCCCAAACGCACATGCAAGTATACCCGACCGTCAAGTAATAAAGTGACTAAAAGTCGGATGTCGAACCCACGAGGACTTGTGATTAACTATTAACTAAATTAGACTATCCTAATTATCTAAACAAGAATTAAACCCAAAAGTAATAATGCTAAAGTAATTAAACTAAAAAGAAAATAACTAATGAACTTTAATCAGAGGAAAAGCAAATTTTTATATTATCTATGTGATGAAAACGATCTAGGGTTATGGGCTATCTAACATTCCTATTGTATTCTTCAATGGAATTGACTGATTAATTTATCTGATTTATTGGTTGACATGGTTAATATTGCTCATAAGAATTTTTCGAGTTCTTACTCCCCTATTCAAGCTAACCTAGCACCTATATGTCTATGAAATTAGAACTAACAAAAATGCATTTATAATTCCTATAAATCAACCAAGCAAGGAAATTAGGTATATGTCTATCCTAACCGCGGATCTATTCCCCGATGCCCAGGTTCAATAACTTGCTCAACTCAATCCTATATGCAATCTAGAATTCCCTCTTTCGAGTTCTATTCTAGATCCGCAAATAGTATTCAATTGGTGATCAAGCAATTAAATAATTAAGCACAAGATTGAATAAATAAATCACTACGACAAACTAAGAAATTAAAATCAATATTCGAATAACAGTAGTCATGAAAGAACCACAACCCTAGTAACGTGAAGTTTAGCTCCACATAGACATGGTATCCAAACAACAAATAATACAAAGAAACATAAAAATTACTAAGTTTGGTAGAAGAAAAGATGAAACCCGGCCTCAGCGGCGGCTCTGTGCTCTCCCTAGGTCAAAGGTTCCTCTAAAAAATGTTCTTCCCAATGTTTCATACTTTTGTTCTCCTCTAAAAGTCACGTTCCCCTCTTCAAAAAAAGGTTTAGGGTGGCTTTTATATGAGTTGGGGGCGTCTCTGAGTCAAAATACCCGAGTCCTAGTCGGAATAGGGCAATTTCACGTGTTGAGCGTCCAGGGCAGCGTGGGGCCCTGGCCCTGGCGCTCGAATATCTTAGTTGCTGTAAATTGTGCCACAACCAGCGCCCCATGATGGTTGTGGCCCTTAAATTTCACTTTTTGTCTTTTTGTCCCGATTTCGCTCCAATTCGCGCCCTTTTGTCCCAAATGGCATCCGAATGATCCCTACACATAGAAATATAGAAATTTAGCACAAATAATCATATTAAACATCTCAAATCATCGAGACATGAGCAAAATGTGAGGCGATATACATCAAAATATGCATACATTAAGCCAAACATCAACATGCACATACATTTGGACTACGCAGATTTTAGGTGCTTTTCACTGTTGTATTCATGAATACAGCAACGCGAATACATGTGAATACATGCATGTACAGTTAGACTACCCTGATTTTAGGCGCTTTTTGCTGTTGTATTCATGAATACATGGCGCGAATACATGTGAATACATGCATGTACAGTTAGACTACCCTGATTTTAGGCGCTTTTTGCTGTTGTATTCATGAATACATGGCGCGAATACATGTGAATACATGCGCATACAGCTGAACTACCCCGATTTTTGACGCTTTTTGCTATTGTATTCATGAATACAACAGCGCAATGCAAATACAGTGAATACACTACCATAACAACTGAATAGCAGCTATAGAAAGTAACTATGTATACTGTAGCTATAGAAAAGTAATAGCCAATAAACAATAGTGGTTTCTGAAAATTCTTCTAAAAATTATCCAGTGGGCCAAACCAACATTTGATTTTTTGTATCCCCTTATCAGATTGTCTTAGAAGTTAGATACACTGGGGCTAATATTTGATAGTAAAAAAAAGAGAGAACAAATTGAAGGGGCTTTGGGATAGAGAATCGGACGACATCGTGAAAGAGACATAGAGGCATTGAATTGCCTTTGTTGGCAATCACTGTGAAGAGCTGAAATTTTAGAGCAAAACATTTGTTGTGCAAACTCATCGACAGATGAAACTAAAAACAAAGACTTCAGGTAATACTTAATCTTTGTATGTCTTTTTAAATTAATTTTGGTTAACTTAAGAACGACACAAGAAATATATGAATTAATAATTATGTAATGATAAAAGTAATTATTTAATAATAAAGGGTGAGTTGGTTGAATTAAATATAAAATATTAGAGGTTGAATAGTTAAACTGGCGTTTACCCTTAAAATCAGATAACAATTAAACCTATAAGTGGTTATAAGAACACGTGATTTCACCTTAAAATCGGATAACTATTAAATCTATAAGTGGTTATAAGGACACGCGATTTCACCTAATATCAATTGATAAATGCGATGACTAATAACATAAATTAACAATAAAGTAAAACAAACCAATGTTCGAGATGAAATTCAACCCTCGAGCTAGTATGTCCTCGAACTGACTGATGCTAGAATAATGAAGTATGAAGCAAACTGATGAACAAGAGACTATAAGCGAGAAAGAATGTTATATTGCTTTGATATGCGAGAATCAGATGCTTTACAAATTATTAGAACCCCCTTTTATATAGTTACTTATGGTACAATTCTAATTACAAAGAGAAATATCATGATTAGTTAAATAACTGTTCTTGATTTGATCAGTTCCGAGATATCCGCCATGATCTTCGACCAGTCACAGATATCTTGCATTTTTATTATTATGCTATCTTCGGTCATGCTCGATGCCTACCTTGTTTGGTCTCGATCCTTATTGGTCTCAATCTCGACAGGTACCTCGAATCCTGAACTCGGTACCTTGTCCTCATGCCTCGGTCTGATCTACTACGGGGCCGATCTTCGATCCACCCCTTGGTCTCGGTTAATCAGTAAAATCGGGTGGGCCCGATTTTAACCGTATACAAATAGTGCCCTCATTTTTTGGAGTTTAATGAAAAGAAATGAATTGAGCCTTCAATTTTTACCTCGACCTGTCATGACGTCATCTCCGTGATGAAGTGATAGAAGTGATGGAAATGTCCCGTCGGTACAGTTCCCCAGGTTATTAATGTGTGTCAGTTGATGGTTAGTCACTAGAAACTTTGAACCGTCGCCATGAAATCCATAAATTAGCCTCTTTTCCACTCTTTCAAACATTACTTTCAACTTCTTTTGCTCTAACTTTCAAAGATCTTTGCATTTTTCAAGTTCTTCATCTACAAATTTTCAAGTCTCACCGTTAAACGTTTCTTAAAACACCAAATATTATCATCTTCATCTTTGTTTAACCTAAAAACCTAATGGCAAAAACGTCAAATTCCGTGCCATAAAAGGAAACCGCTTCATCCTCTCACCCCGACTGGCGGGAAAACACCAGTGGAACCACGCCTTGAGGAATGTATTCCTGGGGGTGCGTTGTCAGCTCCGATTTAAAGACCGATAAAACCTCATCGGTCCCTGGTCATTGTGAGACGGTATCGAGATACATATGCTCAATACCTGAGAGTTTCCTCGAAAAAGTGAAGAAGAACTGTAACTGGCAGAACAAAGAGGTCATGATACCAGCCCAAGAAGAGGATATTACCACCCACGTGGAAGGGTTCTAGAGTGTTTACACTTATCCTTTCACGTTTGGCCCCCTCGACCAAATCATCGTTGAATTCTGCAGAATGTACCGGGTGACTCTCGGTCAAATCCACCCCTCCTTCTGGAGGATCGTAATATTGCTCTGATTATTCTCGAGTAAAGTTGACGGTCTCCTCTTCACCCTCGACCACCTCATTAGTTTATACAACCCCCGGCTTTACCGAGGTGGACTAATAAAGCTCCATCGTCGAGCCACCAATGTTTTCATCTCCAGCATAGACGAGGACAAAGATCGAGGCTAGATGGGTTGATTCGTTAGAGTGAAAATTTTGGACTTGATTCCGACCGAGAAGATGCCATTTCCCGAGAGTTGGAACATGAAACGTAAGTACGGTCCCATTATTAGTTTCTATTTATTACTTTGCTTCCTCAATTTTTCTCATCGACATTCTTTTTCATGGTGTAGTGATCGGTGCCAAACCTACACCACTATAGAGTAGCGAGAATGGTCGATGCAGTTTTACCCAACTAGGTTGGGATCGATTTCCACAAAGAGTTAATTGATTTGGAGTTAGGTATCTAACTATTCTAGATGCGTGTGTTTTTCCTAATTGCACTTCCAAACATGATTGTCATTGATTCTACTTTTAATTCTATACTATTGTATGCTAAGAATAAGCTAAGTACAATATTTTTGGTGGTAGTTTTCAAGTGTTAAAAAGGCATTAGGGTAGTGACTTCTGTCTAGGTAAATATCTAACGGGTATCGAGAATCTAGGGCAAACTTGTATTGATAGGGGCCGCAATATAACAATCACTCACAAGTGCTCACTCTATACCTCTCGGTAGTTTGAGTGACTTTGCCCAATTTGGCTTCCTCAAGTCCAAATGGGTGTTCATGCAATACAAGTGATATTGTCTCAAGTAGGGTATTACTATCTCTAGGTTTGACCCTTTAATTGGGGTTATCAATCTCTTGAATTCACCCCAATTTCTTGTTAGCCTAATTTTTCTAGACTTAGTCCCTCTTTATCAAGAAGAGCCTAAGTCATAAAGGCACGAATCAGTGTTTGCAACAACTAATTCTACAATTCTAGCATGAATTAGGCCAAATATCACTAACCCATAAACAATTAAGCCCTAAAATTCAAGACCCATAAAATATCCACACTACGGTTGGGTCACAACCCTAGCTATGGGGTTTAGCTACTCATAATAACAGCAGAAATCAAAGATAAATATGAAATATGATCCATAATATTAAAGCAAAAGATTAAAATCTAAAGTTTGAAGGTAAATCTTGTACAAAATTTCCCAAAAAGGGAAAAATAGCGTTTTCACGTGCTCAACAAAAATAAACTTGACCTAAAAATGAAAAAAGGTCTATTAATACTAAGCTAAAATTTCTGGACAAAAATACCCCTGTAGAGGTTTTGCGGCCGCGTAATTCTGACCGCGTCCGCGCTTGGGCTTTCGCGGCCGCATAATATTGAGCGTGGTCTGCGTTTCTTCACATATGAGACCGGGCTGGACGTTGTACTGCGGACCGCGTAATATTGACCGCCTCCACATGATATTCCTTCGCAGTCGCGTAAATTTAATGCATACCGCTTTCTTCATTTGTGCACAACTTGAGAAGTCTCTGAACCTTCACAAACGCTGTCCATGGAACTCCAAACGCGGCCGCGCCAGTAATTTTGCGGCTGCTTCTTTATGCCGCTATCCGCGCCCAAGTCTTTGCCCAAAGATCACTTCTCTGAATCTCCACTTCGTGGTCCGCGGATTAATGGCCGCCTCAGTGTTGATCCTTACGCGGCCCTCTTTTATGTCGCGATCCCCGTTCTGTCCCAGTCTTGGTTTTGTTCAAGTTTGACTCCTTTATGAAGTTGATTATGGTTTCTTTGGCTCATTTTGAACAAACACTGCAAGCAAGCACGTTAAGTTAGTTTCCGGGAATACCTTCACACATTTTTGGCCCAAAGCCTAAGTAAAAGTGTGATGACCCAAAGTGTAATCTTATGAATTAAGACTCCATTCCACACTCATTAGCCTTAAAAATATAAATTTTAGTTACCTCGATTTCTGTGCACAGTCCGGGCGTGAAAACCGAAATTTTTTTATGTGAAAATATGAGAAATAATATTTTTGGAATTTAAAATTTGGTTTTAGTTGACTTTGGTTCACATTTTGAGTAAACGAACCCGGATCCGTTTTCCTACGATCCCGGGAGGTCTGTAATAAAATATGGGACTTGGGCGTATGCCTGAAATTTAATTCCAAGGTCCCTAGCTTTAGAAATTATTTTTTGAAGAAAGTTGTTGTGCTGGATTTTAATGAAATAAAGAAATGAATTTATGTTTGAACTCATTGGTATCAGACCCGTATTTTTGTTCCGGAGCCCGATTCAAGTTTGTTATGATATTTAGGTTCTTTATTTGAAATTTGATAAGAATCGGAGTTGATTTGACGTGATTCGGACGTCTGGTTGAGGAATAGTAAAATTGAAGTGTTATTAAGAAAATCATGCATTTTACGTATAAATTCGTAGTTTTAGATGTTACTTTTGTGATTTGATCGCACGAAGTCTGTATGATGTTTTTAGTCTTGCGTGCATGTTTAGTTTGGAGCCCCGAGCGCTCGGGTGAGTTTTGGATAGGCCACAAAGTGATTTTTACTTAATAAACATAGCTGGTGTATCTGGTATTTTGCACAGGCCTCTGATCTCGCATTTGCGAGATCAGGCTTTGCAAATGCGAAGGCTGCGGGCCTATGAAATGCGACCATATTGTTGCAAATGCGAAGAAGGCCTGGGAAGGCCATCCTCGCAAATGCGAAGCTTTGGCCGGAATTGCGATGGACCCTAGAATTCGGAAATGCGAAATATGTGTCGCAAACGCGAAGGCAGCAGTAATTTCAAAGTGTTCGCAATTGCGAACCCCCGATCGCTATTGCGATAACCGCAACCTGTTAAGTAGGATTTTAGACGGGATTTTCACCCATTTTTCAATTATCTCAAACCCTAAACCTCCATACGCGATTTTCCAAAGACCCAAACTTCTCCAAATCGTTGGTAAGTGATCTCTAACTAATTCCTTTCAATCCTTTACAACTTTTAACAAGATTTCAACCTAGAATCTAGAATTTTGATGGTAGAATTAGGGATTTTTGGGAAAACTTAGGAAACCCATAATTTTTCAATAAAGTTTATTCCTTTAGCAATAGTTAATGATATTGAATCAATTATGTTTAGATACGAGTGAGTTGAAGGCAAATTCTAAAGGAAAAGCTGTGCTTGAGCAGTGAGTTGCTTGTGGGATTGAGGTAAGTGCTTAATTTAACCTTGACTTGAGGGAATATGAATCCCCAATTTAAATTCTATGTGAAATTTCATGTGTGTGGTGTATAGGTAAGGTGACGAGTATCTATGCACCGCAAAATTATCTGTTTAACATGATCCCTTCCTCGGTTCCAATTCACTGTACTCCTGTCATGATTGTTTTCATGATTTTGGTGCCTCCATATCTACTTGTTTTCATCAGCTTGTTGTTAAATATTGTTTCACGTATTTGGAAGTGTTAGTTGATCCCCTTGCTTCATTGTGGTACATAAAAGGTTGAGCTAGTTGACAGTGTTTTACGATACACTCCGGTTGGTTTTATTGTGAAATGATAATTGATGAAGTTCATGAATAGTACAACTTTCTGTTTACAATTGTTGAGACATAAATATTGTTAAAGGTTTTGACCTAAATTGTGATTTTTTTTATATAAATGATGAGATGATATTGTTTGGTGGGAGCGGGTTGCACGCCGCAATAAGGAGTAATAAGAGTGGACAGGTGGTATCGGGTTTCACGCCGCAATAGGAGAAATAAAGGTTATAAGAGTGGATAGGTGGGATCGGGTTGCACGCTGCAACAAGGAGAAATAAGGGAGAATGTTCAAGTTTTACTGATTTTAAACGTAAAGATTGGAATACTCACCGTTTTATCGTTATCATTTCATACTCTACACTTACGACTATTTTAAATTGAAACTTTGAAATTTTTGTAAGGATTGGTTATAGCTGTGAACTGGAATCGTTAGCTGAGTTATTTTGTTAATTGTTGCAAGTTATTGTTTATTTAGTTTATTATTCCTTTTCTTGCTTTATTATATATTGTATATAGGTTATGTTGTAAATGCCCCGTTGTAGCCTCGTCACTATTTCGTTGAGGTTAGGCTCGGCACTTACCAATACATGGGGTCGGTTGTACTGATACTGCACTCTGCACTTCTTGTGCAGATCCAGGTTCCGGTTAGAGTTGATTCTTTCCGCGGTAGCCGAGTATTCACAAGGAGACACGAGGTAGATCTACTGGCGCCCGCAGATTCCTGGAGTCTTCTCCTTATTAGCCATTTACTGTTTTATTTCATTCAAGACATATATATATATATATATATATATTCCTTCAGCTAAATACTTATAGTATTCTTTAGTAGTTCGTGAATTGTGACTCCAGATCCTGGGTAGCTATATATTTAGCATTAGTTCGTGGTTAGTTTTATTAATTATTTAATTATTATTGATATAATTTGTTGAACAATAATAGATTTCCCATTCATTTTAAACTGTTTACTTATGTTTAAATAAATTTGTAAAAGAAAACGGTTAGTTAAGTTCTAACATTGGCATGCCTAGCAAGTATGGTGTTAGGTGCCATCATTATCCCTAGGGTTGGGAAATTGGGTCGTGACAAGTTGGTATCAGAGCACTAGGTTGGTTAGGTCTCAAAATTCATGAACAAGCTTAATAGAGTCTGAAGGATCGGTACAGAGACGTCTGTACTTATATCTCAGAGGCTATAAAGTTAGGAACAATTTCACTTCTATTCTACTCTATCGTGTGAATTTATTCTATCATTGATGATTCAACTCGTCTATTCTTGTTCTCTCGCAAATCTCGACTACACTTAATGCGTCTACAACCGGACAAGAAAGGGAGCCCCAATGATAGCTACGATTAGGGGAAGAGGCAGAGGGAGAGCTCAGTCTAGAGCTCGGACATCGTAACCTATTGTAGAGCCTCAAGTGTATCTAGAAGCGGAGGTTCTAGCTTAGTCGGTACATGTTGGACCAGTTCAGGTTCCATAAGGATTCATAGCTACTCTAGTGTTGCAGGACGCACTAGTCCATTAATTGAGGCTGGGCAATTTTACCAAACTATTTCCACTCCATTTCAGTGATACATCTTTCGAGGACCCACATAATTTCTTGACCGCTGCTATTAAGTATTGCAGAACATGGGAATAGTTAAAAGCAATAGGGTTGATTTATATGAGCTGTGAAGTTTAACATTGTCGATTATCAGACATTGTGACCTATGACTTCGTGCCAAGTGGGGAAGTCTACTGTCAAGGAATAGATTACGGGGTCATGTGTTATATCGATTTTGGCCTAGAATGTATAAGGCTTTAGATTTTGCAAGAGATAAAGTTGGGGCTTGCGATATGTATGCCTCCTTACTAACCCTATACCCAAGTACCAAAGTAGTTATATAAACAACTTTAAATCTACACAAGGTCTACTCAGCATGGAAGACACATTTGCGGATTTTGGGGTGCTACAGAGGGAGTACAGTGGTTGACGAGCTTTTAGACTATGTGGTTCTTGCCAAGATTTATCTGTATAGAGCTCTACTTTTGTGATCATTGCACATCAATAGGGATAAGAGTTACACCAAAGAATAACGAAGAGTATATGAATAAATGGAGTAGCTCAGCAGTGTTGAGTCAACATAGCAAAAGAAGAAATCGACCGGCGGTGTTTGTGGCAAGCCTACGAAAAGGACGACCAGCCATTGCAAAACCAATTACTTGGCTCAGTTCTCATAAATGCTTTTGAAAGAGTTTGTTTCTCGGACATTCCATAATGCATGGCACATAGGGTTTGAACGATTACGTCAGGTCCCTATGACGGTGTCAGAATATGCCATCAGGTTTGATAAGTTAGCCCGTCATACTCCTACTTCGGTTCATATATCCAGAGAGCGAGTCCACAGACTCATTAAAGGACTCAATTATGATCGAAAATTGTTGTACGACTCAGGACAAGTTGATACTTCATTTCGGCTAGTGGTAGAAATTGCCTAGAGGTTAGCGTGTGTCCGGGATGAGGAAAAGAGGAAGCTAAGGAGACTAAAAGGTCTCGAGGTTATAAAAGATTCACTGGATCCTACTCTGCAACAACAAATTATTATGGCAGGGGCTCGGGCAATCGGCCAGATTACGTGCCCCATTGCAGTTACAACTCAACTTACATGACCACCTAGAAGAAGGGGTTTGAATGTTGAAGGTGGAGGTCAGACTCCTAGAGGTGGAGACCCAGCCTGTTGATATATTTTCTATGGTATGAATGAGGTCGCTAACCAAGATGATGTCATTACAAGTACGATCTCTTGTTATTATAAAGTTCCAATTTTCTTAACTTGATTCTGTTATGAGTATCTAGGAAAGTCCTCCCTATATGCTCCACTCATGGGTGAGCTTCGTAACCCTGAAATCTACTTATGTGAATACTCATATTGGGAGATTATGTGGAGATAACTATTTCTATCATTACGTGTTGTAATTTTTTTTAACGAAAAATATTTAAAAGAAGGAAATGAATGTTTAGATTGGCACGGTGTGCATATTACTTGTGATTCAGAACTGAGGGCGAGATCCTTGCATTTTAATATGATTTGATATGTTTAAATCGGGTTACGATCCGCGGTGGAAGTTATATAAGGACGAGAACCTTGTGATGAAAATTCTTGTGTTTAAATTCTCCCTTGTGAAATTACAATTGTTACTATTGTACGAATATGGAGTCATGCCTGTTAGGTTTATTTGAAATTTTTTGTATAAAATTATCTGTGCATAATTTTCCAAATCCGTGTTATAATTATTGAGCTTTAACCTACGAGGTAGGTTCCCGCCCATGTGGCGTTAAATGAGACACGTTAATTCGAGTAAATAATTTTGAGTTCTTCATGTATCGCATCTCGTTATCAGTATTGTGAAGGTTTGAAATGAGATTATTGTTAACGCGAAGTTATTTGATGATTATGTAATTGACTATGAACAACTATTAAGATCATATTGAGCCAAAATGGTATTCCATTGAAATGGTCGGACGAGTGCGAGGAGAGCTTTCAGAAGCTCAAGACAGCCTTGACTTCAGCACCGGTGTTGGTGTTACCATCAGGTTCAGGATCTTTCACGGTATATTCTGATGCTTCCTGTGTTGGGCTTGAAGCAGTATTGATGCAGGAGGGCAGGGTGATTGCATATGCGTCTTGGAAGTTGAAAGTCCCTGAGAAGAATTACCCTGTCCATGACTTAGAGTTGGCATCCATTGTTTACGCATTGCAAATTTGGAGGCACTATCTCTATGGTGTGCCGTGTGAGGTTTTCACGGATCATCGCAACCTTCAGTACTTGTTCAAGCAAAAGGATCTTAATTTGAGGAAAAGGAGATGGTTAGAGTTATTGAAAGATTATGACGTCACTATATTATATCATCCAGGGAAGGCCAATGTGGTGGCCGATG
Source organism: Nicotiana undulata (assembly GCA_005239495.1). Classification (NCBI taxonomy): domain Eukaryota; kingdom Viridiplantae; phylum Streptophyta; class Magnoliopsida; order Solanales; family Solanaceae; genus Nicotiana; species Nicotiana undulata. Next base: position 109,714 of record ML250014.1, read on the forward strand.
CATTGAGTAGGAAGGCAGTGAGTATGGGCAACCTTGCATTCATTCTAGTCGGTGAGAGACCATTAGCTCCAGACATTCAGACTCTGGCTAATTAGTTCGTGAGGTTAGATATTTCGCCCAACCGTGTTTTAGCTTGTACAGTCGCTCGGTCTTCCTTATTTTGCACGTATCAGAGATCGGCAGGATGATGAACCGCATTTGATGGTGCATAGTGATAAGATGGTATTTTACCAACTTATCTCCTCTTAATACTTAATCTTTTGTATAAATTTGTTGATAAACTGAGACATTTATTGATGTTTATTGGCAAATTCCAGGTGTCAAGTGGTTTAGAGATGATAGTGAAGAAATAGTGTGAAAACAAGTCAAAAAGGAGCTAAATTGGGAAATTGATTTCTGCCCAGTTTTTACTCTATGTGATCGCCAGTGTTTCAATGCGATTGCATAGGTCCAGGAGGATGATACTATGCGATTGCCTCCATGGCAGTGCAAACGCATAAGGGAGAGAGAGGCTGCTCAGCAGCTGGAAGAAAAGCCTATGCGAACGCACAGTGGTGTATGCGATCGCATACCTTTGGGGGGAGTAATCCTGTGCGATCGCAGATGCACTGTGGTGATCGCATAGGAAATTATCTGGGCAGGTTCTGGGCAATTTTGACATTTCACGTTTTAATCCCCAAATCATTTTTATACTTGACCTAGCAGACATTTTCAGAATCTTTGGACATGTTTTGGCATTGTAAAACATAATTTTGTATCTTGAAGACAAGGAAGAACAAGTCTTGAAGCTAGGGTTTGCACACACGCTTGGGTTTTGAAGATTTCAAGCTTGTGGTTAAGGTTTTCTTACCCATTTATGTTTATTTCTTCATTTACTTGTTTTGAATTGAATATTTAAGTGTGTAGTATTTATTTCCAATATTTGAACCTTGTTTATGAGAATATTCATATTTAAAGTGTGGATTAAATACCTTGTTGTGCTTATGTATTGAATGATTTTTATTCTTTTATGAAGTGAGTTAGTGTTTATTTAATTATTCTTGTTATTTAATGTTTCCAAAGGGATTAACTAACCCTAGGACTCGCCCATTAACTCCAAATTAATTTTGGAAAAGATAATTTGGGGTTGGGAAAGATTAATTAACAAGAACTTGAGGCTTTAACCCTCATTTTATAGATTCTACCTAGGAATAGGATTGAACTACTTGTAGACAAATCCGGGTGTTCTTAATATCTTGATTGGGTTAGGAATAATTCAATCAGGAAGTCTTGTTAGTCTTTGAAAAAAAACTAATTAAGAATTATTATCCGTGGCTAATTAACATAAACTCGCTCATATTTGTAAAATCGTGAAATACATTGGATCGTTACTTGAGTGTAATTCCCGAAGGATTCATACTCATTGCCATTGATCATTTACGTGCTTTCTAGGTTAGTTTATATTTTTGCATTTAGTTATAAATATTTTCACAATGAAAATTTAAGTGTTTGGCACTGCGCGATAAGTGATAATTCTCTAACATTCCTAATCGCCTCCATATTGTTCTCTGTGAGATTCGACCCCAACCTTGTTGGGTTACTATATTTAACATCGATCGCTTTACACTATTTTAAGGTGTAATTTGAGCGTATCAAATTTTGGCACCGTTGCCAGGGAACAATTGCGTAATTTAGGTTGTTTGAGAAATAAGCATAAGTGCTTTGATCCAAACTTGTGAATATTTGTGTAATTATTTTTCTTACCTTGGTATATTTTTCTTGTTTAGTTTCTTAGTTTTTGATAAAAAAACTAAAAAATAATATGGCATCATACAATGAAAATTAGTCGGATGATAGTTGTTCATACTTTGATGACCCTTATCCTTATTGGGGAGGACCACACTCGTGGAAAAATTGTTTAAATTCTCCCGGGGATGGATTGTGCGCATAATCTCAAACCCATGAGTGGAGTATTTGTGATATGTGTGGTTTCCAAAATGGTCATTGGTATGATTGTGTATATTTGTCCGTCCCTTCCCCAAGCCCCCGCTATGACGATTCTACTTTTTGTGATGAAATTTTTAGGGGTGAAGAAGTGGAGGAAATTGAGCATGGACGAAATGGAGAGTTCAATCTCATGTTGGAGTGCCTACTTGAAGAAGGAAACAATGAGCAAAATGCCTTGGAAGAACTTTTGGATACTAGTCTCCAAAATGATTTGGCACTTGAAAGGCTGCACTCACAAATGGATGCAATGATTGAAGCTTCAAGGGTTCAAAAATCCATGGGGGTGAGTGATAGCCAAGAACCTTCCTTGGAGGTTAAAGTTGAAAGTTCTTCCTTGGTACTTGAACAAAACCAAGAAGAACTCTCAAATGCTCGAAATGAGAGGATGATGCTCAAGTTGGAAGCCATTCTTGAAAATGAGGAAAAGCACAACTTTGCACTCGAGGAATTGAAACATGATGTGACTCAAAATGATGAGCATATCCGCACTTTGGAGGATCAAATGCAAGCGTTGATGGAGGCTCATTATGCCTCTCAAAGTGAAAGAGCGGATGTAAGCCAAGAAGAGTCCAATTCCGAGGATGAAAATGTACTTTTCTTTGAGGAATCAAGACTTGAACATCCGCCAACCGACTCAATGAGTGTTTGTGATTCCGAGAAAAATATGGAATTAGAGTCAACTGGGGTGATGGAAAATATTTTTGAAATTGACTCTAGTCTGGGGGGAAAAAGAGGATGTCAATATCCGGAAAAATTTACAAGTTGGAGGTTTGAAGGCACATTCCAAGCATTTTTCAACATTGAAATTGTGTGGTGATATGGATGTTGAACTACATGGATCAATGGAGGATTGCGAAGAGGAAAAACTCATAGCATACATCTTACAATTTGAGGAAACAAGAAAGCGAAATAACATTCCTCACATGAGAGCCAAGAAGTGCAAAATGAAGAATTTAAGGCTTGGCTTGATCATCTACTTACCACCCCCACCGCCCGTGGTCACAAAATTGATTCCAAGCTAGGTGCCCAATTCATATCATCCAAGTGGCGAGAAAAGTGGTAAAATTGACTTGCGTCGTGCCACGACGTTAAATGCAGCGCTTGGTGGGAGGCAACCCACTGTGTTCAAATTTTTTGTTTTTGTCATTTTTGAAATTTTCTTTTTTAGAATAGCTTATTATATTTTTTCTAACCAATCTGCCAAGTTTTAAAATTTTTGGAGTTGATTTGAGCAGATCGGGATGACCGGGTAGCAATAAAATACTAGCTGGTCAAACCTAAACACTGGAATCGACACTCCACCCAATCTTCTGCCTAAAACAAAAGTCTCACCCCTGGTTCTCAAAACATTATTTCAACGGGTTTTCTCTCTACAATTTTACACCCCTAATCAAGTTCAATCTCCAAGGTATGCATTTCAACACCCTAATCCTCCCTTACAAATTCAATTTTGTGTAATGGTAGTATCAATCAACACCCATTTTTCTTTCTTCTTCACTTCTAGTGTTTATGATTTTTAGTTTATAGTTTTTGTTTTGAATTTTGTGTTGATTGTGTGCATGCTTGATGGGTGAGGATTGGTTTAGTGAATTTTTTTGTGATTCTTAAACAAAACCTGGGCTAAATCTGTGTTTAAAACCCTTAAAAAACTGTGTGCAAATCTGTTGCCTCGTTTGTGTTTGGGAATGCCCAAAGTGAAAGAAAATAACTGGGTGAAAACAGAGCCTATGCGATCGCAATTTCCTGAGCGCAATCGCACTGTGTCAAATATGCAAGGTGAAAAGATTGCACTATGCGATCGCATTGCACACTCCGTGATCGCACAGTGCTTCCAGTAGGATCCAAAAACATTTCCCCTATGCGATCGCATTGAAATTGCTGCGATCGCACTGCCTTTCCCTGGCAGTATAACTGTGACTTTGCAAATCTTTGCACGATTGCTTCGCGGCTCGTTTCTTTGGCCTAGATACATTATAATATAGTGTATAAAGTACATGTGCATGCGTTTAACATTTGGTCTCAATTTGTAGGTACTTTGTGCACAAAATGGCCTCGGAAAATGTTGAGAATGTGAAAAATGTGCAAGAGAATCTTCCCCCAACTGTGGAAGAAGAGTATTTTGATACGACGAGATTCACGGCGGCTGAGTGTGGAAGGAATTATGACAGGCTCATGTCAAAGGGCATTGTCAAAGAAAGAGGCATCCATCTAGACAAACTCGATGCTAGAATGCCGGAGTTTTTCCGTAGACTGACCGATAATGGATGGATATGCTTCGCTCCTGAACCGATCAAAGCGAACTACACAATAGTTTGCAAATTTTGTGCCAACGCCGTGAGGACTAATTTCCAGGGGGATGTATTCACTTTTGTCAGAGGAAAGCGGATCGACTTTGGGCCCGAGGTGATAAATGCACACTAGGGGCTTCCCAATTCGGATAATGAGATATACAGAGCTAGGGTAAGAGAGAGAGAGGAACATATTGGTTGGTGGAAAAGCTTCATGATGGGGTGCAACTGACTTGGCAAGAATACATAAAGGGGTTGATTCTCACGAGTTCACTGTGGAAGCCAAGATTTGGCTATCCATTATTTGTGCCAGGATTGTGCCAGCTAGACATGACACTGAGGTGACGCCTGAAAAGGCATTGATGATCGCTGCTATTATGGATGGCTTGCTGGTGAATGTGGGCCAGCACATCGTGAGTGAGATTGAGGAAGCGTGCAACGGAAGGTCTAGATGCCTATTCTTCCCCTCATTAATCACTCAGCTGTGTTATGATGCTGCGGTGCTACCGAACCTGACTCATGTTTAGAAAGACCTTGCCGTAGAAATCTATCCATTGCTTCGAAAAGGGCCAGATGGAAAAAAGAAGAAGAAGAAAAGGATGGATGTGCTATCTCCTTCATTTGGGTAGTTTGATTAGTCCGCCTCCACAGCTACAATAGGATCACATGACCTCATGGACCCCCTTCCTTATGCCCCCCCCACTATGCGCCACATTTCCCATCAGATCTATGGTGTAGATGCTCAGATTCGACAGCTTGTCGCGGGTCTCCCCACTGGTCCACCTGGTGAGGGCACTTCGACTGGGTCTGGTAGGAAGCCACCAACCTTGGATGATGTAGTGCGGGAGCAAAAGGCAATCAAGAATAGATTAGAGGAGATGAGCCGGAGGCAAGGAAAACTTTAAAGGCGACAGATTAAATTCAAGGAGCATGAAAAGAAGAAAATCAAGTTTCTGTCAAGGATAATGCACAAGCTGAGTTCACTATGTGGCTCACAGGATTCTGAGGATGATGATGATGAGGATGTGGAGCTCAGATTTCCCAGTACCTCCAGTGACGAGTGATGCCATTCAGGGAGCACCTTTTTCATTTTACCTTATTTTGATTAGTTGCATTGGGGACAATGCAACACTTTAGGTTGGGGGTGGCTCATATTTTAGCTATGTTGCAGAGCATCACATGGAGCATGACATTTTTTTTGTGACTTGTATGGATTGGTTAGCATTTCTAGTATTGATAATATTTATTAAGCATTTTCTTGTTGGCTTTTATTTTGATTCTTAGTTGTTTTTATTTTGGTTTTTAACTTTCATAGTAGTATTTAGCATTTTTTTTATTTTTGTTTGTTGACATTTATTTTTCTTGTTATTATTTGTGTTTATTTTTGTTTTTGTTTTGGTTTCATTATAGTAGTATTAATGAAACTCCTTGGTTTTTCTTCCTACAACGGTTCTTTTTCAAGGAATTTTATTGTGTCGAACCGGGTGACTTTTTCCTATGATGGATGGCGTGACAACTTTCTTAAGGGATGAGTCTTGTCTAGTTTTTTTGTTTAGAAAGTAAATAAATTTTTTTAGTAGATAATTAGTAGCTAGTTGTGAATAAACTTGTTTTTGTGGTGTAATCTTGTGCCCATAAGCCAACTTGTGACTTGTTTGGTACCAATATATTTTAAACTTAGGCATATGAAGTTTTTGAAATATATATATATATATATATATATATATATATAAATGAATGATTAAAAGTAATGTTCTTTATTGTGATTTTAGATTCTAATTTTGGCTCTTTGATTCACTAAATAGCCTCTTAGGCTACATGTGACTTCCTTGAAGTTCATTGGTTTCAATTGGATTTTGGATTGTATTCCATTTGAGTTTTCATGTGCCATGTGTGGTGAGATTTAATTGTAAAATTCTTTTGCATTATTTTTAGTCTAGAACTTGCCCGGAATGTGCTTCAAGGCAAAATTTTAGATTAACTTGGTTTGAAAAATAATATTAGGCCTTCCTTGGAGAAATTTTTTGCCTAACTTTCCTACCCATGAATATTTTCCCTGGTCAACCCTTTTGAACCTTTTAACTTTTTCTTTAGCAACCATGTTACAAGCTTCTTATTGATTTTCTTGTGGAACCATACCTCCCAAAGTAATTTCAAGTATGAATATAGGCTAAAAGCCTAAGTTTGGGGGTGGAGGTTGAAAAAGTTGTGATATGGAGGCTTCTCAAAAAGTGAAAAGTGTTAAAAAAAAAAGGATTGAATTTGAAATGAAAAAGAAAAAAAAATACATAAGAAAGTATGAATAAATGAAAGACTAGGTGGTATTTAAAAAAAAGGAGAAAAGAGAAGAAGGGGTGGAAAAATTCTTGAAGGAAGTGGACTTTTATTGTTAAAAAGGTGTAGTGCTTAGGGAGGTTTTGAGTCACTCTTACCAAATTGTAACGACCCGACCGGTCATTCTGAGCTCTAGCGCGTCGTTTAGCGGTTTGAGGCCATGAGCAACTTCATTTCAGGTATTATGACTTGTACGCACGGCCGGAATTGAAATTCGGGAAGTTCGGGTGGATTTGAAAAGAAAATTCTCATTTCGGAAGCCTTAAGTGGGAAGAATCAACTAAGATTGGAATTTTGAGTAAACGACCTCCGAATCAGGATTTGAAGGTTCCAGCAGGTTTGTATGATGATTTCGGACTAGGGTGTATGTTCGGACCGGGATTTGGGTAACCCGAGAGCGTTTCGGCGTATATTATGGAAGATAGCATTTGAGAAGAATTTCATAAATCTGGGTTGAAAGGTATTTCAGTGATATAGATGTCCGTTCGGGATTTCGAGCCTAGGAACAACTCTGTATGGTAATTTTGGAGTTGGGAGTGCGATCAGAAGTTAATTCTGATGTCCGTAAGTTATTTTGGAGTCATTTGGCTAAAGATAGAAATCTGAAGTTCTTGAGAAAATCTGACCGGAAGTGGAAATTTTAATATCGGGATCGGAATGCGATTCCAGAAATTGGAGCAGGTCCGTAATATCGAATATGACTTGTGTGCAACATTTGCGGTCAATCTGACGAAATTTGATAGGTTTCGGCATCGGAGGTGGAAGATTGAAATCTCAAGTTCATAAAGTTTGAATTTTAGTGCGAATCGTAATTTTGGCATTGTATGATGTGATTTAAAGCCTCGAGCACGTCCGTGAGATGTTATGGGACTGAGTCGTGGGATTGGACAGGGTCCGGAGGGTCTCCGGTGTGTTTCGGGGTGGTTTCAGGTCGTTTTCTTCATGTCTGCTGCTGATGTTTTCTTGTGTCACTGGTGTGCTATGCGATCGCGGTCCATGGTGCGCGATCACGGAGAAGAGATTCAAGGGAGATGGAGTTTTTCCTATGCGATTGCAGGATGTGCAATGCGATCGCAGGTTTGGAGTTGCAATCGCACAGTGTGCGTTTGGAGGCTGTGATGCGTTTGGCTCGTGCGAACGCGGGAGCTGGCATGAGAACGCACATAAGGAATTAGGGAGGCAGCATAATTGGCCTATGAGATCGCATAGGAGGGTCGCTTTTGCAGTGTTATGTTTTAAACGGGAAATTTTCATTTCTTCTCCAAATTTCATTTGGTGTGGAAGATTTTGAGGAGCTTCAAGAGGGGATTTTCATCAAGCATCACTAGGTAAGTGATTTCTTCCCATTCCTAAGTTAAATATGTGATCTTACATGGAATTGGACATGGAAATTTGTATAAAAATTGGGATTTTAAGGGAAGACCTAGAAATTGGTAATTTGAATTTTTACCACGAATTTGAGCATGGAAATTAGAGTAAATTGTATATTTGAGCTAGTAAGACTATGGGTAGAGTTTATCTTCGAAATTTTTTGGAATCCAGGCATGTAGGTCTGAGTGCATTTTGGTCAATTCCTTGAGCGGAGATGGGAGTTTATATAATTTAAATTGTTAACAAATATTAGAGTATATTTTCATTGGTTTGCCGTTATTTGGATAGTTTTGGGGCGTTGTGCATCAATTGGAGTCGTCGGAAGGGCTTGGAAACCAATTACGGAATTTAGGAGCGAGGTAAGTCTCCTTTCTAACTTTGTGAGGGGGAATTGTCCCCATAGGTGAACTAATTGATTATGTGCTACTATTTGCGGGGGTTACGTACGTACGAGGTGATGGGAGTCCGTGCGTAGCTATTAATATTGCCATGTCCAGGTAGTCTAGGACCCACAAGCATGCCTTACTCTCCGTATTCGTGATCTTGTCAAGGATATTAGCATATTAATATTATCGAATTAGTAAATGAATACTTAAGAAGGCTAGAGTTTACTTTTCTTAAATCAATTAAGAGGAGAATGGATTCTTTCTGACATAATTGTGTTCCGAATAAATTGGTAATATTTATAACCTTATCAAACTGGTCCAATGAATTTTCGAAAATAATTTAAATACTATTTTCATGTTTATTAAAAAGAGAAGTCTATCACTTTATTGAATAGCTAATTTTCCTGATAAAAATGTGGTTTAGTGGTGTGAATATGTGTAACTATGGGTGCCTGAGTCACATGTATGATTCGCGAGCAGGATTAACCCTGTATTTATGTATAACCGTGTCGCATGATCGCTTCGCGAGCGGGGAAGATAGATGCATCTATGGTTCGAGCCGTTCGACCCTCGGTAGTGCACAATGTATTATTGTTGGTCCGCCCCGTTCGACCCTTGGCATTTTCTTGCGCACGATAATTGCTGCGTATTTCCTGTAATTATTACTGTTTATTGGCCTAAGAAGTTTTAAATTGCCAACTGAAATGACGAAGATTTAATGTGTTAAATGTGAAAAAAGTTGATATTTCTTATCCCTAATTATTATTAAATTGCCTATGAAACTCATGCTTAGAACCTCACTTGATTATACTAAACCGACTTATAGCAAGTGTCTAATTCGACCGCTCGTCACTACCTCTCTGAGGTTAGGCGGGATACTTACTGAGTACACGTTATTTTCGTACTCATGCTACACTTGCTGTGCATTTTTATTGCAAAGGTACTTTCACAGCGATGTGACCAACATTGGAGACTTAGGTGAGCTGCATTATTCGGAGGCGACCCGCAGCCGACAGAGTCTCCCTTTTATTGTATTTATTTTAATTTTAAATTCCTTGTCCATTGGTATTTCGGACAAGCTTTGTTTTATTTGTAAAATTCATAGAAATTGCTCATGTACTTGTGTCACCGGGTTATGGGACGTGTTTGGGATTCACTTTAATAAATTGAATTGTTTACCTGTCGTATTATTTAATAATTATTTATTCGCTCATCGGGCTGTAAGTGAAAGGTAACGATTTCAAAAATGTTAAAACAGGAATTTAACTCAACTATTTAATGGTTGGCTTGCCTGATAGTGGTGTACGGTACCATCACGACCTTATGAATTTTGGGTCGTGACAACATGGTATCAGAGCCCTAGGTTCCCTTAGGTTTCACGAGTCATGAGCAAGTCTAGTAGAGTCTTGCGGATCGGTACGGAGACGTTTGTACTTATCTTCGAGAGGCTACATGGCTGTTGGGAGTAATTCCCTTCTTGATTCCTCATCGTGCGATTTTATTCCTTTAAGGATTGTGCATATGTTTCTTTCTACTCAATCTTATGCGTCGCGAAGCGCTTTCGATGCATCGAGGATTTGAGGAATTTTAATGATACTATGGGTGTGGTGCGGGATGTTTCTCCCTGCGAAATTGGTTGAGGCTATTGTCGTTGCTCTGCGGAAGAGTAATATGTTGTTTGAGCCAATAGCTGTGATTCTGAGAACTTTGAGGTTATGCTCAGGTTGTGATGATGCTTACGATTGGTTATCATGCGATGTCAATATCATGGTAGAATGCTTGCCCATATTCTGGGGTGATGAATGTCTTGAAAGGAGGTCTTCTCAGGGCATGATTTTGAGATTTCAGTATTTTAGTTCCGGCTGAGGAAAGGCATTTGGACTATGAATGGTCCGGTTTGGGTTGATAAAGTAGTAAGACTTGGCGTTCTCAAGTGAGATGGAGTATTCACCTGTGATGTGATATCGTCATCTTTGATCAAATGGAATGTGTTAAGTAGTCGGTGCCATGGTTTCTTCGGTTGAGTGGAGTCAGGGTATTGTGAAGAAGAATTGAAGAAGCGGCTGTCAGAGGTCGTGGTGTGCGATTGTTCAATATTAAATAAGCATTTCTAATGAAGGCGGCTCGAGGAAGATGATCTTCGGAGGGTTTGAAGTTGTGGTGATCTGCTGGTTTAAGTGCTACAGAGAACAATATTGAATCGAGGCAACAATTGAGCAGCATGCGGAATAAAGACATGTGATAAGCGTCAGGCGGCGGCTAAAATTCTAAAAGGCCATGCGTAAGGAATAGGATTGAACTACTTGTAGCCAAATCCGGGTGTGCTTAATCTCTTAATTGGGTAAGGAATAATTCAATTAGGAAGTCTTGTTAGTCTTTGGAAAAAGCTAATAAAGAATTATTATCCGTGGCTAATTAAGATAAACTCGCTCATATTTGTAAAATCGTGAAATACATTGAATCGTTACTTGAGTGTAATTCCCAAAGCATTCATACTCGTTGCCATTGATCATTTACGTGCTTTCTAGGTTAGTTTATATTTTTGCTTTTAGTTATAAATATTTTCACAATCAAAATTTAAGTGTTTGGCACTACGCGATAAGTGATAATTCTCTAACATTCCTAATCGCCTCCATATTGTTCTCTGTGGGATTCGACCCCAACCTTATTGGGTAACTATATTTGACATAGATTGCTTTACACTATTTTAAGGTGTAATTTGAGCGTATCACATAGGGACACAGTTCGGCACGGTTGTGCTAAGAAGGTTACATGTTGAGATGAAAGTGTTTTGAGGATGTCGGGTCGTATATGCGTGCCTAATGTTGATGGGATTCATGAGTTGATCCTTGAGGCGACTGACAATGCTAAGTATTCTATTCACCCGGGCACTGCTAAGATTTACCAGGACCTACGACAACATTATTGGTGGCGAAGGATGAAGAAGGACACTGTTGCTTATATGGCTCGTTTTTTGAATTGTCAACAGGTGAAGTATGAGTATCAGAGACTCAGTGGTTTGCTTCAGTAGATAGAGATTCCTAAGTGAAAGTGGGAGCGTATCACTATGGACTTCGTTGTTGGAGTCCGTAAGACTCAGAGGAAGCTCAACGCCGTTTGGGTTATTATGGATAGGCTGACTAAATCAGCACATTTAATTCTAGTGGAAAATACTTATACTTCGTAGCGGTTGGCAGAGATATATATTCCAGAGATGTTTCGCCTTCACGGTGTGCCCGTGTCTATCATTTCTGGTCGGGGTACACAGTTTACCTCGCACTTTTGGAGGGAGGTACAGCGTGAGATGGGTACACGGGTTGAGTTGAGCACAACATTCCATCCTCAGATGGACGGGCAATTCAAGCGTACTATTCAGATCTTGGAGGATATGCTACGCGCCTGTGTTATTGATTTTGGGGTTCTTGGGATTAGTTCTTTCCGTTAACGAAGTTTCCCTACAATAATAGCTATCAGTCGAGCATTCAGATGGCTCCATACGAGGCATTATATGGTAGACGGTGCAGATCTCTAGTCGGATGGTTTGAGCCGGGAAAGGCTCGATTATTGGGTATAGACTTAGTTCAAGAGGCCTTAGATAAGGTCAAGGTTATACAGGATCGACTTCGTGCATCTCAGTCCAGGTAAAAGAGTTATGCCGACCGTAAGGTTCGTGATGTGGCATTCATGGTTAGAGAAAGGGTATTACTTCGGGTATCGCCCATGAAGGGTGTTATGAGGTTTCGGAAGAAGGGAAAGTTGAGCCCTTGGTATATCCGGCCATTTGAGATTCTTGATAGAGTGGGGGATGTAGCTTATAGACTTGCGTTGCCTCCAAGGTTATCCTCAGTTCATCTGGTATTTCATGTGTCTATGCTCCGGAAATATCATGGTGACCCGTCCCACGTGTTAGATTTTAGCTCAGTCCAATTGGACAAAGATTTGTCTTATGAGGAGGAGCCGATAGCCATTTTAGACCGGTAGGTTCGTCAGTTGAGGTCAAAGAGTTATCCTTCAGTTCGAGTGCAGTGGAAAGGTCAGCCCGTCGAGGTAGCAACTTGGGAGTCCGAGTCGGACATGCAGAGTAGATATCCCTACTTGTTCGCCAGTTCAGGTTATTTTCTATGTCCGTTCGAGGACGAACGTTTGTTTTATAGTTGGAGATTGTGATGACCCAAAGGGTCATCTTATGAATTAAGACTCCATTCCAGGCTCATTAGCCTTAAAAAGATAAATTTTAGTTCCCTCAATTTGCGTGCACAGTCCGGGCGTGAAAAGCGGAAAGCTTTTATGTGAAAATATGAAAAATAATAATTTTGGAATTTAAAATTTGGTTTTAGTTGACTTTGGTCAACATTTTGAGCAAACTGACCCAGATCCGTGTTCCGACGGTCCCGAGAGGTCCGCAGTAAAATATGGGACATGGGCGTATGCTCGAAATTTACTTCCGGGTTCCCTAGGTTTAAAATCAAATTTTGAAGAAAATTGTTGTGCTGGATTTTAATGAAATAAAGAAATGAATTTATATTTGAACTCGTTGGTATTGGACCCGCATTTTGGTTCTGGAGCCCGGTACAAGTTTGATATGACATTTAGGTTCTATATGTGAAATTTGGTAAGAATCGAAGTTGATTTGATGCTATTCGGACGTCCGGTTGAGAAATAGTGAAATTGAAGTGTTCTTGAGAAAATCATGAGTTTTGCGGCTAAATTCGTAGTTTTAGATGTTATTTTTTTGATTTGATCGCACAAGCAAGTCCGTATGATATTTTTAGACTTGCGTGCATATTTGCTTTGGTGCCCCAAGGGCTCGGGTGAGTTTTGTATAGGCCATGGAGTGATTTAGACTTAATAAACATAATTGGTGTATCTGGTGTTTTGCATAGGCCTCTAATCTCGGATTTGCGAGATCAGGCTTCGCGAATGCGAAGGCTGCAGGCCTAGGAAATGCGACAATATTGTCGCAAATGCGAAGCTTTGGCCGGAATTGCGAAGGCCCCCAGAAGTCGCAAATGCGACATATGTGTCGCAAATGCGAAGGCAGTAGTAATTTCAAAGGGTTCACAATTGCGAACCCCTGATCGCAATTGCGATAACCGCAGCCTGTTAAGTGGGATTTTAGACGGGATTTTCACCCATTTTTCAATTCTCTCCAACCCTAAACCTCCATAGGAAATTTTTCAAAGACCCAAACTTCTCCAAATCATTGGTAAATGATCTCTAACTAATACCTTTCAATCCTTTACAACTTTTAACAAGATTTCAACCTAGAATCTAGAATTTTCATGGTAGAATTAGGGATTTTTGGAAAAACTTAGGAACCCATAATCTTTCAATAAAGTTAATTCCTTTAGCAATAATTAATGATATTGAATCAATTATGTTTAGATACGAGTGGGTTGAAGGCAAATTCTAAAGGAAAAATTGTGCTTGAGCAGTGAGTTGCTTGTGGGATTGAGGTAAGTGTTTGGCTTAACCTTGACTTTAGGGAATAGGAATCCCCAACTTAAATGCTATGGGAAATTGCATGTGTGTGGTGTATAGGTGAGGTGACGAGTATCTATGCACCACCAAATTATCTGTTTAACATGATCCCTTCCCCGGTTCCAATTCACTATACTCCTATCTTGATTGCTTTCATGATTTTGGTGCCTCCATGTCTACTTGTTTTCGTCAACTTATTGTTAAATATTGTTTCACGTATTTGGAAGTGTTAGTTGATCCCTTGTCTTCATTGTGGTACATAAAAGGTTGAGTTTGTTGACAGTGTTTTATGATCCACTCCGGTTGATTTCATTGTGAAATGATAATTGATGAAGTTCATTAATAGTACAACTTTCTGTTTACAATTATTGGGACATAAATATTGTGAAAGGCTTTGACCTAAATTGTGAAATCTTTTTATAAATGATGAGATGGGATTGTCTGGTAGGAGCGGGTTGCACGCCGCAACAAGGAGTAATAAGGGTGGACAGGTGTGATCGGGTTGCACGCCGCAACAGGAGAAATAAGGGTGATATATATAGGGAGGAGGAATAAGGGTGGACAGGTGGGATCGGGTTGCATGCCGCAACAAGGAGCAATAAGGGAGAATATTCAAGTTATACTGATTTTAAACACAATGACTGGAATACTTACCGTTTCATCGTTATCATTTCATACTCTGCACTTACGTCTATTTTAAATTGAAACTTGGAAATTTTTTGAGAGGATTTGTTATAGCTGTGAACTGGAAAAGTTAGCTGAGTTATTTTGTTAATTGTTGCAAGTTACTGTTTACTTAGTTTATTATTCCTTTTCTTGCTTAATTATATATTGTATACAGGTTATGTTGTAAATTCCCCGTTGTAGCCTCGTCACTACTTCGTCGAGGTTAGGATCGCCACTTACCAGTACATGGGGCCGATTGTACTGATACTGCACTCTGCACTTCTTGTGTAGATCCAGGTTCCGGTTAGAGTTGTTTCTTTGCGCGGTAGCCGAGCATTTACACGGAGACACGAGGTAGATCTGCTGGCGCCCGCAGATTCATGGAGTCTTCTCCTTATTAGCCATTTACTGTTTTATTTCATTCAAAACAGTTATATATTTTCTCTCAGCCAAATACTTGTAGTATTCTTTAGTACTTCGTGAATTGTGACTCCAGACCCTGGGTAGCTATAAATTTAGCATTAGTTCGTGGTTCGTTACATTAATTATTTAATTATTATTGATATAATTTGTTGAACAATAATAGATTTCGCAATCATTTTAAACTGTTTACTTATGTTTAAATAAATTTGTAAAAGAAAACGGTTAGTTAAGTTCTAACATTGGCTTGCCTAGCAAGTATGGTGTTAGGCGCCATCATGATCTCGAGGGTTGAGAAATTGGGTCGTGACAAAAGAGAGCAATTAATAGGCTAAAATCCCTACTTGTCAACTCCCCCAAACTTAAGCTTTTGCTTGTCCGCAAGCAAAAAAGGTAATTCCCACGTCCACAAGAAAAAAAAGAAGAAAATTTTAGCTGTCCTAGGGCGACTTCATCAAGAATCAATTGGGACTAACCATTACCCTCAACACAAATGCATTATCAACAACATCATGCTATGACCTTTTGAGTTCCATAGTTCTAATCTAACACAAGAGCATAAAGATTTGACTCAATTTATCAAGGAAGCTCGCTCTCTCACGTAGGTCATTGTGGATACCAGACTCCTCCTCCTCTACTCTCCTTTAACAAATATCACTTTTTAGAATGTAACACTCATATCAAGGATTGTGAAGAAGTGCACTCATCACTCTCAAAAGAATGTCACAAGTCCGGCTCTAAGTACCATAAGCTTTCCCCTTATGTAAATCACCACTGAGATAATGTCACTCAACTTGAAATCATATAGGGGTTTAGCGGGATGTAATGAAGGCTTTTGGATCAAGGTAGGAGATAGTGAACTATGATGGGTTCATTTTTCCTTAAGCACTCCATTTTCTCATTTCGGCTCATACTTCTTGACTCTTTGAGTCATTTTCTTCTTCCTTAGGGGAACTAGAGAGACACACTGTCACTCTTTTTTTATTCATGACAATCATTTTTCTCTTTTTTTCATCATCCCATGCCTTTAAACATTGTGTTCTTTGAATCCCTTCAACCTTTACTTTCTTTTTGACATTTTTCTCTTTGGATTTTCATCCTTTCTTTGCCTTTCCTTTTTCATCAATTCTTCTTCTTCTTCGAACCTATTTATCACCTTTATGTTTCTCGTCTCTCCCCCAAACTTATGTTTTTGCCAACTGTTCATCATGAATGCTAAGAAAAGATTGAGTGTTAAGAGAGGGTCATTATAAAACGGATAAAGGCTTGTAATGTGGCTATTGAATGAAAAAGGCTTAGGCTCAAAAGCGTTGACTAGGAATATCATATTGGTAGGCTACAAAATCTTTCAAAGTTCAAATGGGATCAAGGAGATCCTTCAATTACTTCTCAAGTCGAGCTACACTTAGAATTTCGCCTAGACAAACATTCAGGGCATGTTCTACACTTATTGGCACGGGACTTGGACTTGCAATTCAATACCTCACCTCTCAAGCTAATGGATCATTAAATAAAATAGAGTCGAGGGCCCACAACAACCCTAGTTAAGATTGAAAATCACAGGTGGCTCAAAGAAACCACTTGATGATAGTTTTAGTCAGCTCAAGAGTCTAAAGGTCACAACTAGAGCTATTCTTTTTCAATCAACTTGTCTCTAACCATGAGGTCGAAGGTAAATGTGTTAGTGCCAAGTGAGGCCTACTTGAGACACTTTTATTCATTTCTACTATATATCAAAGCAATATGAAAAATAGACTCAATCCCTTAAGAAGGTTGTCACGCCATCCACCGCTGGGAAGAGCCACCCGGTTCACACAACATCCACCTTTGGAAAGAACCGTGGCATTAAGAAAAATCAAAGGTTTATTGATCATGAACAATGTAAAAAGAAGCTAAAATTCAAAAAGAAGCTACTAAAGGAAATAAGAAGCTAAGCTATTAAGGAAAAATACAAAATAAGTTTTGAAGTAAACTACAAGAAGTAAAATGAATATGTACAATAATGGACTGAAACGAATATATACAAAATGGAAATGAATATATACATGGAATGGTAAAGTTATATACATACCAAAAGTGAAAAATAACGATAAGTACAAATAGTATCAAAGTTATTACATTCCAATATCATCAAAATCAAAATAGACCACCCCCCAAATAAAAGATACCATTGTTCTCAATGCTAATAGCAAAATAAAATCAGGGAATGGATAGAGAGTAAAGAAAACTCCCTATGTGGTCTCTATCTTCATGGGATCGAGCACGCTAGTGGGGTCCTCGGACTGCATAGGATCATCAGCTCTTTCCGGGTTCTCCAACTGTATCTCCAAGTCCTCTAACTGAGGCACCACAAATCCTCTCACTGGCCTTATGTCAGCCTCCTGCTCTGATGCCTGTGCTGTCTGGGCTGCTGGAGTAGTCTCCTCCATAAGTAAGTCTAGTGGTAGGAGCCTTCTCCTCTATAAGTAAGTCTAGTGGGATGTCACCGGCAGAAGTGAACTTTTCTACTTCCTTCTTCACCTTCTCCACTGAGTCCTTTGAGGAATGAGTCTTTCTCATCTTCTTGTCCTGCTTTCCCAGCTCTTTTATCGCCTTGCCATGAGTATCCAAGGTCTCCAAGATCTTCTTTTGGTTGTCCACGAGATGCTTCAATTAATCCTCCACTGATGGAGGTAACTGAAGCTCTGCTGGGGCTGCATGTGCTGCGACTGCACTAGATAAGACATTTAGCTTTGATGAACCTGCCTGCATCCAATTGTTGATGCTGGATAAAGTCTGAGTAACCCGCAGTGCATTCTGCAGGTATGTGGAAGATGAGGGCACAAATAATGGGGCGTTGATGGATGTCCTGCATGAAGGAGGAGGCATTGCAGCCGAAGAACCCTCTGCTATGGAAGGATCTGACTCCGTACCCTCTACTCTTGGCTCTTCAGACTGTCCAGAGGGAATAATGGCTTTTCCTTTGGATTTTGGGTTGTCTGCTCCCTGAAGGCTGTACCAGGAGAAAGGCCTCTTCGGCTTCACCTTCGTGTCAAAGTGCCTCCCCTCTACCTCCTGGTCCTCTAGATACATAGTGATGAAGTTGGGGTAGGGGTATGAACTTTCTTCCTTTCCGATTACTTTGTTGATATTTTGGGCCATGAGATTACCCACATTTATTGGGTACCCCACTGTGATGGAATCTATGAGGATCGCCTGGGAGACTGGGATGTCACAGTCATGCTGGGACGGATCGAGCCGGTTGCATACAAAGGTGTACCACCCGTTAGCTTCAAAGCTAAGGGTGTTCTGGCAATTGAGACTCTAGGAGTAAGCCAAGCCGGTGTTGTCCCTGGGATAGCTATCACCTCTGCAAACCATGGATGGCCTGCTTCATCTAATGCCACCTTCTCTAAGTATTGAGCTGCGTCCACATCATCAAACCTCACATATGTGTTCAATGTTTTCCCATCAAACCGGTTCTTCAGGTTTCGTACCTTAGTCAAAGTGGTGCCCTTTCTGATGTGGGCAACATTAGCTTAGAACTCCTTGATTAAGTACTCATTTGCATCTGGAAACTTGCTAGTGAAGTATTTGCACCCCTTTATCTCCTCAAATTGTCTCTTCACATTAGGATTGTGAGGGAGGAGATCTCTTTATATAAATTGCTGCTCGAGGGTGAGAGACCTTTGTGGCCACCATTCCTGGAATTTGTGGTAGGCTTCTCACTTACAAACCTATCTTCCCATAACGCGGGCTTCCTTGATCTAATCAACCCCCCACATGGATATCACCTCCTCTCCCGTCATCCGGGACCTCTTCTTCTTCTAGATTGATAGGAGCAGATGTTGAAGTCGGAGTTGAAGTAGGCGAAGAAGAGTGTTCAAATGCCTCGCTACCTCCCTATGAGCCATTAGATGACTCGGATGAGGAGGTAGGTTGATTGACGAGGCGTAAAGGTTGATATTGGGCCTCAAGTTGTTGTGCAGAGTCTCCCTCGGAAGTCTCCCTAGATGGGAGGTATTCAGTAGTGTCAGATGAGTCGAGAGGAGGTTTTGTGAGGGTTTGCTTCTTGTTAATGATCTTTTAAGCTGCTAAGGGCAGAGTCTTCTTCCCTTTTCCTCGGCCTCAGGAGGATTCTCCATTAATCCCTAAAGAAATGCAGATGAAATGAACACAGGGGTTATTAAAACAGGGGACTGCGGACCACAGAAAACTGTACGTGGCCGCAGAAACTCCATCGCGAGCCGCGTAAAAATGAACGCGACCGCGAAGTGGTTGGGTTCAGAATACCACCTCCCTGATCATTGTTGAACGTGGACTACGAAATCTTGGACGCGGCCGCAAAAGACCAAATGCAGACCGTAGAATAAATTTTCACATTCTCTGAAGTTCAAGAACGCGGACCACGAACTCTTGGATGCGAATGCGAAAGATCAAACGCGGACCATGTAAAAATCACTGCGTCCGCGAATTATCATTAATACTAAGCTAGTTAAAGGTTACGCGGACCACAAATAACTTACTGCGACCGCGGAATTTGAATGCAACAGGCACCGCCGAACATTTTAAACATAGGGTTTTCACTATGTGCAAAAATCATTTCAATTAAGATGTAAAGTTACTAACCCTACCCCATTAGGCATGTAAACACTACCCACGTGCATTTAAGCATCCATTAAGCATGAATTTGAGATTATGGCATGTATTGAACCATAATTAAAAAGAAAAATTAAAATAAAGAGAAACGAAAAAAAAAACTAAAATCAAATCATGGCTTTGAACATACCGGTTGTGAAATTTAGGTGGGAAATGAGCTCTTGAATATAATGATATGAGATTGAGAGCTAGATAAGATCAAGATGATAAGTACTTTATGCGGTGGAATGCTAGGGTTTGAAAAGTGTAAATGGCTAAAGGACCTTCTATTTTTACTAGCCTCAGTGGATCCCACCGACTTACCTGAGCGCAGTCCGCAAAATTCTACCGCGGTCCGCGCCTTTTACCTTTATAAAGGGCTGCTGCAATTGCCTGGGCGCAGTCAGCGGAATAACGGGCACGTCCGTCAAAATCACCGCGGTCCGCCAAATTATGAACGCGGACGCAAACTCAACTTTAGAGAGTTGGTATTTTTGATCTTATCAAGTACGTGTTCGGGGACAAAAGGTGCCATCACATAATGCTAACGCGGACCGCAAAATTTTGGGCGCGGTCCGTGAAATTCCGACACTTAACCAAATTTTTCCTATCAATGTCCTGCACTGCACAACCAATTCCTACACAAAATTTACAACCAGTTAGTCTAAAACAGTGCCTAATCGAAGAAGAAAATCAGAAAGAAAGAAGAACACATGGGTTGCCTTCCAAGAAGCTCCTAGTTTAACATCGCGGCACGACGCATGTTACCGTCCTCCTTTGAAATTGATCAAGCCCACCACGTGGCTGTCATAATACTTTGCAAGGTAGTGCTTAACTCGATTCCCATTAACTCTGAAAATTTCACCATTTTTGTTTTTCAAATCAAAAACACCAAATGGAGTTACATGCACCACTTCAAAAGGGACACTCCATTTTGACTTAAGCTTTCCAGGAAACAGTTGTAACCGAGAGTTGAATAGAAGAACCAAGTCACCCTCCTTGAATTCATTGTTTCGAGCATATTTTTCATGTAAGTACTTCATCTTGTTCGGAACTCATCAAGTTTATTTAGTTGCTCTACCTGGAGATTGGCAGTTACATCCCATTCAAGGTTTAACTTCTTCAGCGCCCACATGGCCTTATGCTCTAATTCAACCGGAAGATGGCATGCTTTCCCAAATACCAACTGGTACAGAGACATATCAATTGGAGCCTTGTACGCAGTTCTATAAGCACACAAAGCATCGTCAAGTTTCCTTGACTAATCCGTCCTCTTTGCATTGACAATTTTTGATAATGCTCTTTATCTCCCTGCTGGAGACCTCAACTTTTCCACTAGCCTGGGGATGATAAGGGTTTGACACCTTATGATTGACACCATACTTGGAAAGTAAAGTGTCGAAGGCCTTGTTGCAAAAATTAGAACCCCCATCACTGATGATCGCCTTGGGGTGCCAAACCATGTGAATATATTTTTATTTATGAAAGCCACTACACTCCGTGCCTTGTTATTGGGAAAAGCCACAAATTCGACCCATTTAGAAACATAATCAACAACAACCAGAATGTAAGTGTTACCACATGAACTCACAAATAGCCCAATGAAGTCGATGCCCCACACGTCAAAAATATCAATCTCAAGAATAGTGGTGAGAGGCATTTCATTATTCTTGGAAATTCCACCAGCTCTTTGGCACTCATCACACCTCTTAACACGCTCACTAGCATCTTTGTACAAAGAAGACCAATAAAATCCACAACTGAGAACCTTTGAAGCAGTTCTTCCACACCATGATGACCACCATAGGGAGAGGAATGGAAAGCATCAAGAATACTCATTTTCTCCTCTTCCGGGGTACTTCTACGGATCTCGTCCCAATAATAATCCAAGATGTCCCGTTTAATCTTCTTCCTTTGGTTAGAAGAGAGCTTAGTCGGGACAATTCCGGTCACAAGAAAGTTAGCGACATCGGCGAACCAAGGTATACCATTCAAAGACACGGATAGGAGTGGTTCATCCAGAAACAAATCATTAATTTCGAGGCCGTCATGGGGCCTCCCCTCCTCTTCTAAGCGGGACAAGTGGTTCGCCACTTGATTCTCACTCCCTTTTCGATCAATGATTTCAAGGCCAAACTCTTGAAGTATAAGAAACCATCTCATCAACCTATCCTTAGAGTCCTTTTTGGTCATTAAGTAACGGAGTGCCGCGTGATCGGTGTGTACAATCACTTTGCCACCCATGAGATATGGCCTAAACTTTTCCATGGCGAAAAAAATGTCTAATAACTCTTTCTCGGTCAACTTATAATTGACTTGGGCGTCATTCATCATTTTTCTTGCATAATAGACCGGATGAAATATCTTGTTGATCCTTTGCCCCAAAATCGTTCCTACTGCAACCTCACTAGCATCGCATATGAGCTCAAATGGTAAGCTCCAATTGGGGGCGGTAATGATGGGAGTGGTTGTCAATCTATACTTGAGAAGCTCAAAAGCTCTCACGCAATCATCATTGAACACAAACTTCAAATCCTTTTCCAACAACTTGCACAAGGGGTTCACCACTTTTGAGAAATCCTTGATGAACCTTTGGTAGAACCTTCAATGCCCAAGAAAGCTCCTAACTACCTTGACGGAAGTAGGAGGAGGGAGTTTTGAAATCACTTAAATCTTTGCTTTGTCTAATTCAATACCGTTCTTTGAGATCTTATGGCTGAGGACAATGCCCTCCTCGATCATAAAGTGACATTTTTCGCAATTGAGCACTAGGTTGGTCTCTTCACTTCGGGCCAACACTTTGTCAAGATTAGCCAAGAATTATTCAAAGGAGTCCCCCACAACACTAAAATTATCCCTGAATACTTTGAGGAAGTCCTCCACCATTGTGATGACCCAAAAGGTCATCCTGTGTAAATTTAGCTATAACTATGTTCTGAGGCCTCAAAAGCCTCCGTTAATCTCACCTCGATGTGCGTGCACAACTCGGGTACATAGCCGCGAAGCCTTTATGTGGAAACTTGATAAAGAGTTAAATTTATAATGATTAATTGATTAAAGTTGACTTTGGTCAACATTGTTGGTAAACGGACCCGAACCCTGACCCGTGATTTGACGGTCCAGGAGGGTCCGTAGGAAAATATTGGACTTGGTCGTGTGCCCAAAATCGAATTCCGTGGTCCCAAGTCCGAGACATAAATTTTTTAAAGAAAATTATTTTATAAAAACAATAAAGGCTTATGACAATGAATCGCGATGTGAAACCTGTGTTACTGGGCCCGTATTATGGTTCTAGAGCCTGAAACAGGTTCAATATGTATTATTTGAGTTATCTGTGAAATTTGGAAAGGAACGGACTTGATTTGACGTGTTTCAGATAAAAAATGGGAAATTGAGAGTTAATGAAGTTTTGAGAAAAATTATATAGAAATAAGGATTTCCTGAAATTTTGAAATTTGTTTTGGAACGTGACTTTCTGTTATATAGGTCCGAATGTGATTCCGAGACCGGGAATAGTTATGTTATGTCATTTATGACTTGTCTGCAAACTTTGATGTCATTCTGAGTTGCATAGGTCGGCCCGGCGCATCTTTATAGAAATCAAGAACTTGAAGTTTCTTAAGTTATGGTTGTGGGGGTTTTGGGGTGTGATTTAGAGATTTAGCGTTGTTTTGGGTGTCTCGAAGGCTCGAGCAACTCCGTATTATGATTTAGGACTTGTAGGTATATTTGGACGGGGCTCGGGTGGGCCCAGGTGCCTCCCGGGCACCCAACGGGGCTAAAACCAGCTAAAACAGCTGCTGGTGCAACTTTTTCTTGTGTGACCGCAGGTGCGGTTGCCCAGCCGCAGGTGCGGGACCGCTCCTGCGGTCCCAGCCTCGTAGGTGTGGAAGTTCCGCAGGTGCGGTTCTTTTTCCGCAGGGGCAGAGCCGCAGGTGCGGTCTCCAGCTCCTCAGGTAAGACCCCATCCACCCTTGCCATTTTCCGCAGGTGCGGCCTTTTTCTTGCAGGTGCGGTCCCAAGGTCGCAGGTGCGGAACCCCTGCAGGCCAGACTGTTTTAAATGCCAAAAACTCGGTATTTCTTCATTCCCTTCATACCACAAACCCCATTAGAGACTTGTGAGCTTGGGAAGAACACACCACGACCTAGCTACTGTTAAGGTAAGTTAATTCCTTCCTAATACTAGTTTCATGCATGATTAATTAATGGGATTACCTACTAAATTAATGGAAAATCAAGAATTGGACAGTAAATTTAGGGTTCTTGAGAAATTCGCGTATTGTCCATTTAATGCTATGAATTCAAGTAGAAAATCCATATTTATGATCCTTAGGCTATGGGTGAGCGATTCATTCGAGAATTTTCGGGACTCGAGTGTGCGGGCCCAGGGTCGAATTTTAATATTTTTGGAAGAATGACAGAAAATTTTTAAGTAGGCTTTGGAATTGGTTTATTGAGTGATTATTGATGTTAATAAATCAATTATGTCTAGATATCATCGATTCGGAGTTGGATTCGAGAGGAAAGGCTTTGATTGAGGCTTGAATTACATTGTGGAGCCGAGGTAAGTGGTTGGCCTAACCTTAGCTTGAGGGAATAGGTATAGAGTCTTATTTGCTATGTGTAATACATGTCCAACGTATAGGTGAGGTGACGAGTACCTATATGTTGCGGTCAAGCATGCCCGTGAGTCAATTGTGATGAATTATACCGTGTTCTTGATATTCTCTATACTATGAATAATTGGTGGTTTAGAAGTGATACATTGATGTTGTTTCATGACGTGGGAATTATCGATTAATTGTTCAGTTAAGGCTCTTACTGTTGAAATTACACTTCTGAGCGAGTTTGGTTATTGCTGAGACCCTTGCCGGAATGATAGAATTTTAATGAGTATTTTCGTACACTTTAGATTTTCTTATTGTTAATTTTAACATTATATTGTTATTTTTTATATTATTTATTATACACGAGGGGACATGCCGTGTTGATTGTTTATCATTTATCGCACTAGGGGACATGCCGTGCCGATTGTTTATTATACACGAGGGGACATGCCGTGTTGATTGTTTATTATTTATCGCACGAGGGGACATGCCGTGCCGATTGTTTATTATACACGAGGGGACATGCCGTGTTGATTGTTTATTATTTATCGCACGAGGGGACATGCCGTGCCGATTGTTTATTATACACGAGGGGACATGCCGTGTTGATTGTTTATCATTTATCGCACTAGGGGACATGCCGTGCCGATTGTTTATTATTTATCGCACGAGAAGACATGCCGTTCTGATTGTTTATTATACACGAGGGAACATGCCGTGTTGATTTTTTATCATTTATCGCACGAGGGGACATGACGTGCCGATTGTTTATTATACATGAGGGGACATGCCGTGTTGATGTTTTATTATTTTTCGCACGAGGGGACATGCCGTGCCGATTGTTTATTATACACGAGGGGACATTCCGTGTCGAGTTATTTTAGTATTTATGCACGAGGGGACATTCCGTGCCGAGTGATTGTGAGATTATGCATGAGGGGACATGTCGTGCCTTTTGTTGTTCATTATCTGTTCTGAGATATTAAATCCCTGCTTTTACTTCTACATTCCAGTTATTACCCTGTTCTATTGTGCTAGTAATTGTTGCACCTTTTTCCCCAGCATTTTCTCCATGTATCTGTTTTTACTTGTTTATTTCCGTCGATATTTTCCTGTTATTATAGAGAATTGCACAGGTATGTATATTGTTGTCGGTCCTAGCCTTGTCACTACTTCGCCGAGGTTAGGCTCGGCACTTACTCAGTACATGGAGTCGGTTGTACTGATGCTACACCTGCACTTCTTTATGTTGTGCAGACTACGCAGCCGGACCCGGTGGTCACTGACGGAGGGAGCATTTCATCAGTTCATTCAGGAGACATCGAGGTAGACCCGCAGACGTTCGTGGGCCTTGGCGTCACCTTCTACCCTTCTCTTTCAGTTCTATCTTATTCTATAGTTTTCAAAGGCAGTCATATGTACTTATTTTCAGACCATTGTATTTAGTAATCTCATAGACAGTTCGTGAGTTAGTGACACCAGTTCTGGGTTGTACTTGTGGGAATTATTGCGAGACTTGTTATCTAGTTCTGAAATTGTTTTAACTTTCGTATTTTAACCAGCGGGAGCTCTTCCAAATGACACTGAAGCTAATCCTAAAGCATCTGTTAATTACGTATCATTGAGGAATGGGAGGCAATTATAATATGTTCAATCTAAGAAGAGAAAGCAGGTAACTTTTAATGAGAGGCCAACCACTATAGAATCAACATCAGACAATTCAAAAGAATCAGAAAAGCCAACTGAAGAGGCAGTGGCTGAGCAACCCCCACCATTAGTTTCAAGGCCACCCCCTCCGTTCCCTCAAAGGTTACAGAACGTGAAAGATAATGCCTCATACAAAAAGTTCCTTGATATTTTGAAGCAGGTGCAAATCAATATTCCATTGGTAGACATTTTGCAGGAAGTGCCCAAATATGCTAAATACATCAAGGACATTGTTGCCAATAAAAGAAAGCTGACTGAGTTTGAGACTGTGGCACTCACTGAGGAATGTAGCTAAAGAATTCAAAGAAAGCTACCTTAGAAATTAAAGGATCAGGGTAGTTTTACTATCCAAATCTCAACTAGTAAGCACGCAGTCGGGCGAGCTTTGTGTGATCTTGGGGCGAGCATTAATTTGATGCCTCTATCTGTGTTCAGACAGTTGGGGTTGGGTGAGCCATGCCCAACAACGGTGATTTTACAGTTGGCTGATCGCGCCCTTGCTCATCCTGAAGGAGTGATTGAAGATGTGCTAGTTCAAGTGGGCTCTTTCATATTCC
Organism: Nicotiana undulata; assembly: GCA_005239495.1. Classification (NCBI taxonomy): domain Eukaryota; kingdom Viridiplantae; phylum Streptophyta; class Magnoliopsida; order Solanales; family Solanaceae; genus Nicotiana; species Nicotiana undulata. Next base: position 136,136 of record ML250014.1, read on the forward strand.
CTGCTGATTTCATTATCTTAGATTATGAGCCTGATCAGGAAGTCCCATTTATTTTTGGGCGTCCCTTCTTAGCCATAGGCCGAGCTATTATTGATGTGTGTGAAGGGAAGATGACGATGCATGTTGGTGATCGAGTGGAGGTGTTTAATGTATATAAAGCACTCAAATTACCAACCCATTATGAAGAGTTATCCATGATTACTGTGGTGGAATGCAAGGTTGCATCAGTGGTGCCTATATGAGTCCTGTTGACCCTCTTGAGCGAGTTTTGGTTGGGGATGAAGAATATAGTAAAGATGAAATGAGGGGAGAAATTGAGAATGTTCTTGAAATATCCTGCAGTTATATCCACGGGCTAGGAAAATTTGAGGAGCTGAACAAGCCTGTTATTCTGACCCTCCTAAGCCCTCTATTAAGGAAGCTCCAAAGCTGGAACTTAAACCTCTCCCAACACATTTACGCTATGCTTATTTGGGGAACTCAGAGACATTGCCCGTGATCATCTCATCCAGCCTGACCAATACACAAGAAGAGAAACTCCGAGTACTTCGTGAGCATAAAAAGGCGATTGGGTAGACAATTGCATATATTAAAGGAATAAGTCCATCATTTTGAATGCATAAAAACTTCTTGGAAGATGGACATCACCCGAGCGTTGAGCAGCAAAGGAGGTTTAATCCTATTCTGAAAGAAGTTGTGAAGAAGGAAGTGATTAAATTGCTTGATGCAGGTATTATCCTTCCTATTTCTGACAGCAACTTGGTAAGCCCGGTTCAATATGTGCCCAAAAAGAGGGGGATGACTGTGATTGATATTGATAAAAATGAGTTGATTCCTACCCGCACTGTTACAGGATAAAGAGTTTGCATTTATTATTGAAGGCTCAACAAGGCAACCCGCAAGGATCACTTTCCACTTCACTTCATTGACCAAATGTTGGACAGATTAGCGGGGCATGGATATTATTGCTTTCTTGATGGATATGCAGGATACAATCAAATTGTCATTCCCATAAGATCAAGAGAAGACCACGTTTACTTGTCCTTATGGAACTTTCGCCTTCAAGCGAATGTCGTTTGGTCTTTGTAATGCACCAACCATTTTTCACAGATGCATGATGGCTATTTTCACTGATATGGTGAAAACATTCGTGGAGGTGTTTATGGGACTTCTCAGTCTTTGGGTCATCTTATGACGATTAATTGAAAATTTTGAGCATGGTATTATCCCATTGTGAAGAAACAAATCTTGTCTTGAATTGGGAGAGGTGTCACTTTATGGTGCAAGAAGGCATCGTCTTGGTTCACAGAGTGTCTAGGAGCGGCATCGAAGTTGATAAGGCAAAAGTGGAGGCAGTTGAAAAATTACCTGCTCAATTTCTGTGAAGGATGTCCGGAGTTTCTTGGGACACGCATGATTCTATAGGCGCTTTATTAAATATTTCTCTAAAATTGCTACTCCTTTGTGCAGGTTGCTCGAAAAAGATGTCAAGTTCAACTTTGATGAAACCTGCCTGAAGGCACTTGACGATCTCAAAAAGAAATTGGTAGCTACCCCCATAACTGTTGCACCAGATTGGTCCCTACCATTTGAACTTATGTGTTACGCCAGTGACCATGCAATTGGGTAGTGCTAGGCCAAAGGAAAGATAAGGTGTTTTATTCCATTTACTATGCGAGTAAGACCCTTGACGATGCACATCTGAATTACACCACCACTAAGAAGGAGTAGTTATCTGTGGTGTGGGCCTTTGAAAAATTTCGGGCATACTTGGTGGGAACAAAAGTCATAGTCCACATCGATCATGCAACAATCAACTATCTATTTACAAAGAAAGAATCTAAAGCTAGCTTGATGCACTGGGTTTTATTGCTGAAGGAATTTGATGTGGAGATAGGAGACAAAAAGGGTAATGAGAACCAAGTAGCTGACCATCTGTCAAGGCTAGAAAATCATGACCACGTGGAGGAGGGTGGAGAAATTAAAGAAGTTTTTCCTGATGAGCAACATTTTGCTGTAACCCAAGACCCTCCTCCATGGTATGCTGATTATGTGAATTATCTGGTGAGTGGGGTACTTCCTCTGGAAATTGAATCTGAGGCAAGGAAGAGGTTCTTACGCGATGTGAAGTTCTACTACTGGGATGAGCCATATTTGTACAAAGAATGTGCTGATCAATTAATGAGGAGATGCATTCCTGATAAAGAAGTTGAACTAGTGCTGTATGATTTTCATGCATTGCCTTATAGGGGCCATCATGGTGGCGATAGAACATCGGCGAAAGTGCTACAATCCGGGTTCTTTTTTCCAACTCTATTCAAAGACGCCCATGCATTTGTTAAAAAGGGTGACCAGTGTCAGAGAACAGGAACGATCACGAGGAAGCACGAGATGCCCTTGAATAATATCCCGGAGGTCGAGATTTTTGATGTGTGGGGGATAGATTTTATGGGACCATTCCCATCATCTAGAGGAAATAAGTACTTCTTGCTGGCAGTTGACTACGTGTCAAAATGGGTGGAGACAATTGCATTGCCGACAAATGATGCCATGGTTGTAGCTGCGTTTGTGAAGAAGAACATATTCTCGAGATTTTGGACTCCACGTGACTTGATTAGTGATGAAGGAACCCACTATTGCAATCGATTGTTGAATAACCTTCTACCTAAATATGGAGTCCGTCATCGGGTTGCGACAGCATATCACCCTCAAACAAGTGGACAAGCAGAGGTATCGAATAGAGAAATAAACCAAATATTAGAGAAAACGCTGAGTGTGAACAGAAAGGATTGGGCTGCAAAGTTAGATGATGCCTTATGGGCATATAGAACATATTACAAAACGCCAATTGGGGCGTCACCGTACAAGTTAGTCTATGGGAAGGCGTGCCACTTGTCCGTTGAACTCGAACATAAAGCATATTGGACCATCAAGAAGTTAAACATGGACCTTGAAGCCGCGTGTGAGAAAAAACCGTTGCAGTTGGATGAATTAGATGATTTCAGGCTGCACTCCTATGAAAATGCCAAACTTTACAAAGAAAACACCAAAAGATGGCATGACAAGCACATTAAGTCGCATCAATTCGAGCCAGGCCAACATGTACTATTATTCAATTCTAGACTGAGATTGTTTCGTGGGAAGCTGAAATAGAGATGTTCAGGCCCGTTTGAGGTGGTGAGAGTCACTCCTTATGGTGCACTTGAGTTGCGAGCTATACACGGTAAAAGAAATTTTTTGGTGAATGGGCATAGAGTCAAGCACTATTGGGGAGGAACCATGAATCGCGAGAAGACCAAAGTTGTGCTAGCTTATTAGTAAGGCAAAACTCTGCGTCGTGCCGCGACGTTAAATCAGGCGCTTGTTGGGAGGAAACCCAATTTTTATTGCTTTCGTAGTTAACTTCTTAATTTTTTTAGTGGAGTAGATAGATTTTGCATTTTTATTTGTAGGATTAGAAATTAAAGATATAATGGTGTAGGACATGTAATTGAGTATTTAAAAAGGTTAGGGGGATCGAGATGTTTCTTCAAAAAAAAAAAAAAAAATTACGGAACATTGCCTAGGCCAGCGCCCAGCGCTGCCTGGGGCGTTGCAGGCAGAATGGTTTTTACCCCCCAGCGCCAGGTACAACACTAGGTGCTGGCTGGGGGGGGGGGTCAAATTTTAAATTTTTTTTCTTTTTTCTTTTTTATGTTATAAACCCATACCCGTTAACCCAACCCAATTACCCACCTACACTAATATTTTAACCCATCTCCTACCCAAATACCCAAACCCACCCAAACTATATCTCTCAAAATATACAAAAGAAAAAAAACGCACCACCCTTCTCTTTCAATACTGCCGTGCTCAAGCCCCCTCTCTCAAAATGTTTTCTAGTTTTTCTCTTGTTTTTCTTCTCCAATCTTCAGGTATGTTCTTCTTGTACTTCTTCTTCTTTTTATTTTTTGTGTTTTAGTTTAGTTAACAAGGTATATACCATCCCCCATGAACCCTAATCCCCAACTTTTCCCATTATGAACCTGTTAAGAAGATTTTGGTGGTTGGCTTGAAATTGTTGAAATTATGTGCTTAATATGTAGTTGGAGTAGTAAGCTAAGATTCCCTCTACTCCATTAAAAATTGAGATGTCCACCATTGTCCACCATTGTTGAATTCTAGAACTCACACTTCATGCCCACAAGGTGTTTGTGAAAATGCTTGAATGATGATTTTGGGTACACCGGTGAAGTCTTGAGTAACTGAGTGTCTTTTTGAAGGAATTTGGGATAAGTGTGGTGTGTGTAGGGATGTTGCTACATGCTAAAGGATTGAGCTTTAATGAAAAAAAATCAAGTCTTTACACTATGTATCTTATGTATTGTATGTTTTTGACTTGTTGTAAATATTGTCTAATATAGTATAGTTGTGTAGTTATAGAAAGTGGAGTCACACATGCCTATTGCTTAAATTGAAATGTATGCATGTAGCCATGACCAATTAATTCTATGAGTAGCTTGGAGAAGTCTTGAGTACCCATAGCTTTATGATGCAACACTTGTACCTTTTCACATTAAAAATTCATGAAAATAAGGTTCATTGCACCTTTGGTTTTAAGTGTGGGGTCCTTCTAGGATTTGTACCACAACCTTAGGTCTAATTTGTGACAAGTCTCATGTTCATGTCCTCATTGTGTTGCAGGAAAGAAATGGCTCGTAATGGTGCTACCAAAGGCAAAGGCATTGGAAAATCCTCCTCCACCTCTCCTGCGCCCAAGAAAAGAAAGCAACGTGAAGGCACCTCCTGACAAGCAAAAGGCAAGCAACTGGACGAGGGCTCACAACCTGCACCATTGAGACCTAGGACCCAGTTAGATTTGATAAATGATGCAACTATTGCGTGGCACAGGGACTTTGTGCCATATGGTCGTTTTATCTCCGACATGGGGATTAACATCAAGGCTTTAGAGTGGAATTTTCTGTAGGTGATGGGCCAACTCCGTGCCAGGCACATGGATAAGTTGTTGACATGCCACGGACCGGCAAATCTAAGCATGGTCCGGGAACTCTATGCAAATTGGTGTCTCGGGCATGACCTGTCGCATGTATGGGGTATCAAGATTTGAATGCACAGGGAGGACAAATGCAAATACTTGGGTGTTGAAAATGTTGACCCAATGAGAGTTCAAAAGTATGTCCGCAACCCCAAATACACCTTGATATGTTAGACTTTATGAGGCGTTGATTCAAATGCCAAATGGACCAAAAAACACGGCAATGTTCATCTTCATATGGTCCTGTCAGATTTTAACAAGACTGCCAAGGTGTGGCAGAACTTTGTACATGCGCGCCTCATGCCCGCGGAGCATAGCAGCGACTGCACTCGTGCTCGAGTGTGTGTCATTTATTTTTTGATGACAGGCCGACCAATCATTGTGGGTGAATTAATGTTGGGGGAGATGGCCCATACAAGGTTCGGGCGGCAGATCAAACGGTTCTTCTTTGGAAATTTGCTCACCTGTTATATGATGGACCTCGGGGTGCCTGAGTACAGGGGTTATGACGAGGTGGTGGAGGCTCCAACAGGGCTAATGGACATCACAACACTTCTGGAGACATCGTCCAAGCTGACACCAGCTACGCGTTGTGAGAGGGACGAGAACTTCAGCAGGTACATTTATAAAACAATGAACTTTTTGATGTGCAAGGCTGGTGCTACGGATAAGGAGCGTATGGAATTACGCAATGAGTTATCCAGTTCATCCAAAGAGATGTTGGGGATTGCATCTGGCATCCCCATTCATTCTTCAGAGGACGTGAACACAGTCCGCGGTTCAAACACAGAGAATGAGGCTGGTGATGAGATTATGGGTCCCTGGGCCTTGGTTCCTCTAGGCCCCGGTGATGATGAGCCTACATCTGCTGCTTTGGAGGACTCTGATTGATAGGGAGCATTTATTTTCACCCTACTTTACTTTTTAATTTGTATATGCATCGGGGGATATGCATGCTTTAAGTGTGGGGTGGGAAGGATGCTACTTCTGAAATTGTTGTATAATTTGTATAGTTGGATTTAATTTTTTTTTTGTGTTAATTGGTTTTTCTTAGTTAGTTTTGTTTATTTTCAGTTTTTTTTCTAGTTTGGTTAGTTAGTTAGTTGTTACAAAAAAAAAAAAAAAAAAAAAAAAAAAAAAAAGATAAAAGAAATAGAAAAATCTCGGACTTTTCCCGACGATGGATCTGTTGGACAATTTTCTTGAGGGATAAAGTCCGATTCAAAAATACCAAAAAGATTTTATTTATTTATTTGTAGGATAATTAGGTAGTATCCCTTGGTTTTTCTTTGGGCACCGATTCTTTTCCAAGGGTGTAGCTTGAACCGGGCATTTTAAGTTTTTTTAGGAGTAGTTAGGAAGAAACTGAGTAACTTAGAAATACCTATTGACATGTTTGGTGCTGGCATATTAGGTTATGACGTACATTTTGCTTTCCCTTGTATTTGGTATGACATGTGAAGCTTAAGTAAAAATAAATAGCCTATTTTGCGATGCCTTAGCTCAGTTGTTTGACTTGTATGCCACATAGTGCAATATTGCTTAATTCTCTCAATTATGTGTGCTTGCTTGACTTGAAAGTTGAGCAAAACCGTTGTGATTGAGTCATATGCAATGTGCGAGTGAGGTTTAGTGATTTTCTATGCTATCCTGTGTAGTCTAGAACTTGCCATGTGTGTTAATCGAAGCGAAATTGTAGGTTATGCTAATCTAGGAGATGACGTAGGCATTTTCTTTCTTGATCATGGATTTTCTTGTCATACTAAAATAAAAAAAAATTCCATTGATAGCCCCTTCGAGCCTATAAACATTTTCTTTGGCACCCACATTACAAGTCGTACCCCTATATTGTTCTTAAATTGAGATTTTTGCACCTTTACCTCCTAAGGCACTTAGTCACTAAAAGAAGTAAGGTGAGACATTGGGGATTAGTTTTTGAGTGGAGCCATGGAAGGGCCCGTTGGTTCACAAAAATTGAAATCAAAAGCCACTAGCCAATGAACTTTCATGTATGGAGTGTGTGTAGAAAAAATATTTGTTGTGAAAAAAGAAAAAAACAAATGATAGTAAAAGTATGTAGAAAGAGATACACACCTCCACTTATTATTAATTTGTACTAGTGGATGTATAGATGTGCTTAATTGAGAAAGGGCTATGTTGAATATGGGGTGTGTCAGGTGAATTGGTTGAGAAGAATATGTGTTGAAATGTGAATGTAGTGTATTAAAGTGCTTAGGAGGGTTAGTCACTATTCTTAAATATATCCTACCCCTCCCTTAGCCTACATTACAACCTTAAAAGTCCTAATTAATCCTAGATTTGGCTAACTTAAATTAGTAGAGATCTACACTACGGGCAAGCTTATGGTACGATCACGTGATGCATATGATTTCTTTGTGAGAGTGAGTGAAATGTTGTTCAAGTGTGTGATGTCCTTAAATTATGTTCAAAAGCATATTTGAGTGTGTGGGCTAGTTATATTCACTCTTTTGTTGTTGGTGAGGGCATATGATCTCATGAGCAATTGGTAATGTTGTAAACTTTCTTGTTGGGTTAGTGTGTGAATTGAGAAGGCTTAGTGCTTACGAGTTGACTCTTGAGGTTGGGTGATTGCAATTAGGTTGTTGGTATGATTGATTAAATTGTTATACTTGGACATGTTCAAAAAGGGTAAGAATGTGAATTTTTGTATGTTCATACTTGATTGTCAGTATCGATCATAGTCAAGGGGTAAAGTGTGTGATTAAAAGTAAAAGTACAACTTTCTAGTAAACTTTGTATGTGTTGGAAGGTAGTAGTTAGTCCCATTGCTCGAGGATGAGCAAGAGTCTAAGTGTGAGGTGTTGATGTTTAGCTTAAAAGTATATATATTTTATGTATATCGCCTCATATTTTACTTTTGTTTCATGAATTTTAGATGTTAATTGTGATGATTTATATTGATTTGTGGTGTTTTTATGTGTAGGAATGATTTGGAAGGAATTGGGGACGAAATGCGCAAAATTAGAGTAAAAACAAACAAAATCGGACGAAGTTGACTTTTGGGCGCAACAGACAGAGCTTGGCGCCACCTGTGACACTGGAGGCAGATTGCAATTTTTAGGCAACGCTTGGTGCTACCCAGGGCGCCGGTGACGTGAATTTTTCTCAATTTGCTCGGGACACGGTTTATTCGACGCTAGACCTACCCAACACGTATAAAAGCAAGACTAAACACAATTTTGAGGGAGTTGACGCCACTTTGGAGGAAAAACACACACAGAATTGTTAGGAAGCGAAGGATTCTCAGTTTTCTTCATCTTTTTCTAGTATTTACAATTGATTCAAAACTTATGCAATTGTTTGATTATATCATGAGTGGCTAAACACCCATTGTTCTAGGGTTGTGATTTAGCCATGAATATTGTTGTTTGACATTAGCTTAACCTTGATTATAGTTCACTCAATATATGGTTGTTTCTTCAATTCTGTGTTTAATTGCTTAATTGTATGGCCACCAGTTAGGTTCTATATACTATCTATGCTATGCCTTGGAAAGCTGTGTGTATTAGAGAAGAATTGAAGAGAGCACGATCTTAACCCTTCAGGGGAGCGGATTTGTGGTTAGGATAGGAATATACCTAGTCACCGTGCTTAATTAAATACCATAATCTTAATGCATTCTAATAGAATAATTTCATAGGAATATAAACGTTAATCTATTGAGAATAGGCGAGTAGTGCTTCGGGAGAAGGCTATGAGAGAAATGATCGATTAATTAGCAACCACGAGTGAATAATATGAAAGGGAGAGTTAATTAGAACACAATACGAATCGTGAATCGATCACAAACCCTGGAATATTTGTTTCTATTGAATACACAACAATCAACTTGTTACTTGATAATTAGTTATTTTTTAGAATCTTAGTATAGTATAGTCACATTATTGGATTTTTATCTTGGCTTGATTGAATAACAACTATAGTGATTTAGTGAGTAGTTAACACAAGTCTATGTGGGTTTGACACTCGATTCATCAGTATATTACTTGTACGACCATGTATACTTGCGTGTGCGTTTGGGAGCAACACCCACCCTTAGAGTATACTACCGTATCACTTGGTAGTGCCCCTTTAGAGTGAGTATTCAATGCTTGAGAAATTTGACCCATTTGTACTTCCAAGTTGCGGATAGAAGTAGTGTTGGAGGCTATTTGGGCATTGGAGACGACATTCCTTTCCATCATTTGTTTTGACATACTCTCTATCCGCCCCATCTTATTGTTTGAAGAATGTTTCCGCTGAGACAGATATGGAGGCGGATTGTTGGGTTGTTGATACATCGGAGGTCTTTGAAAGCCCGATGCCCGGTTGCCTTGGTTATTATTATTCCAACCCTCTTGGTTTCCATTGCCTCCCCAATTTTTATTGTTGTTTCCTCCCCAATTCTGATTGTTGTTCCCCCAATTGTTCGAATTGTTGTTTTTGCCACTATTCCAATTCCCTTGGCCATGGTTTCCCCAGTATTGATTGTTCCCTTTCCATCTCCATCGTTGATTTGTAGCATTGCTCCGTTGACCTACGTAGTTATTGGCATATAAAAATTCTTCACTTTGATCATCATAAGAATCGTCTTGATTGTAACCACTAACACTTTGCTCATATTGATCTTGATTGTTTTGCACTTGTTGACCACACTGTCTCCTCTTGTTGACCATTAGATGTACCCCTTCCACGGTGTTTACTTACTTTGGCCCATGAACTTGGTGAAGTTGAGCCTTTGCTAACTGATTCATAGTAGTAGTCAACTCTTATATGGCTTGTCTGTGATAATGAAGTTCCTTGTGAAGGTGGATGACATTAGGGTCACCCTGTGGAACATTTTCTTGACTTTTCCAAGCTGAGGAGGTGTCCGCCATCTCATCTAGAATTTCACATGCTTCAGAATATGGTGTGTTCATAAAGTTATCCCTGCCAGTTAATTTACCACACACTGGTTGGTCGTGTTGATACCCTATAAAATGTCTATTGGATCATTGCTTCAATCGTATCATTGTTGGGGAGTTCCTTTGCCATTGTCCGGTACCGCTCCTAGATTTCATGTAAGGGCTCATTTGGCTCATGTTTGAAGGCTAAGATCTCATCCCTCAATGTTGCCATATGTCCCGGAGAGAAGTTCTTTGCTATGACCTTTTCTGACAACTCATCCCACGTGGTAATTGTATGGTTGGGTAGCCTCTCGAGCCAATCCAAAGCTTTCCCTCTAAGTGAAAATAGGAAGCGTCTCAATCTCAGAGCATCCTCAAACACATTCGTCTACTTGCTTCCCCGACACGTGTTTACAAAACCTTGAGATGCTTGTATGCGTTCTGATGAGGAGCTCCGGTGAAGAAACCCCTTTGCTCCAATAAATTCAGCATGACATTGGTTATTTGGAAATTACTCGCCTGAAATCGGGGCAGGACAAGTGTACTTGCGTAGCCTTCATCGGGTAGCACCCGGTGTGCTGCCCGTGGAGGAGGTGGGGGAGGGACTGGAACGTTGTCATTAGGCGGGAGGCCTCTTCTTTTGACTTGAGGTTCTAGATTGACCTCATTCCCATCATTGTCATCTACCACCTCCCCAGAGGAATATGTTTGAGAGGATCATTATGAGCCATTTGGTACCTAAAGCAATTGACACACAAAAGTTAGAAAAACAGAAGGAAAGAAAAACAAAACACACAAATAGTTAGATAGATAGCTAAAATCGTCTAACTCTCCCGCAACGGCGCCAAACATTGATCGGTGCCAAACCTACAACACTATAGAGTAGCGAGGATGGTCAATGCAGTTTTACCCAACTAGGTCAGGATCGATTTCCACAGGGAGTTAATTGATTTGGAGTTAGGTATCTAACTAATCTAGATGTTTGTGTTGTTCCTAATTACACTTCCACACATGATTGTGATTGATTCTACTTTTAATTCATACTATTGTATGCTAAGTATAAGCTAAGTACTAAATTTTTTGTGATAGTTTTGAAGTGTTAAAAAGGCACTAGGGTAGTGACTTTCGCCTAGGTTAATATCTAAAGGGTATCGAGAATCAAGGGCAAGCTTGTTTTGATAGGGGTCGTAATATAACCGTCACACAAAAGTGCTCACTCTATACCTCTTGGTAGTTTGAGTGACTTTGCCCAATTTGGTTACCGCAAGACCAAATGGGTGTTCATACTATACATGTCATATGTCTCTAGTCGGGTATTACTATCTCTAGGTTTAACCCTTTAATTGAGGCTAGCAATATCTTGAATTCACCCCAATTTCCTATTACCTAATTTCTTAGACTTAGTCCCTCTTTCTCAAGAAGAGCCTAACTCATAAAGGCACGAATCAATGTTTGCAACCACTAGTTCTACAATTCTAGCATGAATTAGGCCAAATATCACTAACCCATAAACAATTAAGCCCTAAAATTCAAGACCCATTAAATACGCACACTACGGTTGGGTCACAACCCTATATATGGGGTCTAGCTACTCATAATAACAACAAAAATCAAAGATAAAGATGAAATATGATCCATAATATTAAAGCAAAAGATTAAAATCTAAAGTTTGAAGGTAAATATTGTACAAAATTGCCAAAAAGGGAAAACCAACATTTTCACGTGCTCAGCAAAAGTAAAAATCACGTAAAATTGACAAAAAAGGTTATTTATACTAAGCTAAAATTTCAGGACAAAAATACCCCTGTGGAGGTTTCGCGGCCGCGTAGTTCTAACTGCGTCCGCCCTTGGGCTTTCGCGGCCGTGTAATATTTAGCGCGATCCGTGTTTTTTCACATCTGAGATTGGGCTGGACCTTGTTTCGCGGATCGCGTAATATTTACCGCACCGCATGAGATTACTTCGCGACCGCGTAATTTTGACACAGACCACCTTCTTCATTTATGCACAACTTGCGAAGTCTGTGAACCTTCACAAACACTGTCCGCAGAATTCCAAATGCGCCCGAGATAGTAATTTCGAGGCCGCTTCTTTCTTCTACTGTCCACGCCCGAGTGTGTGCCCAAACATCACTTCTCTGAATCTCCACTTCGTGGTCCGCGGATTAATGGCCGCCTCAACGTTGATCTTTATGCGGCCTCTCTTTTATGTCGCGATCCGCGTTCTATCCCATAATTTGTTTTGTTCAAGTTTGACTCCTTTATGAGTTGATTATGGTTTCTTTGGCTCATTTTGAACAAACCCTGCAAGCAAGCACATTAAGTTAGTTTCCGGGAATACCTTCACGCATTTTGGCCCAAAACCTAAGTAAAAGAGAGCAATTAATAGGCTAAAATCCATACTTATCATGTAGCGGCTGCCTGCATGCCGAGTGCAATTCCTAACCCCGAGAGCTTGGTTAGGGACCTGATCTCGACTTCAACGTATGCTGAGTGCGCATGGCGCGACTTATCAAAAAGGCCGATGGGAAGCCAAAAATCATGGTAAGCGCTTTTCATATATTTGATGATTTGGTTAAAACATTCCTTCTATCTTACTCAATTTCTTTCCCTATAGGCCTTGGAAAATATGCAGTCATGAGGCCCCCTTCTAGCAAAGAAGAGACTTCAATCCCTATTCTGATGCCGGTAAAGTAGAAAAAGAGAAAAAGGACCACGACCTTCTATGATCCGGAACCTAAGAAGAGGGTGGCTCGCAGGCCAAAACATAACATCGTTCCTCTATCTGCAGGGTCGGCCAAAATCCTAAGGGAGAAAGAATAAGAAGAGGACGGGCCTCGGAAGGAGACTTGGGTAGAGCCCTCGAGTTGGGAAAGGCTGAAGATGCCTTATCTTGATGCAAAAAAGTAGCGGAACCGATTGTGGAGGTCAGTCTCGAGGCTCCTCAAGATGAAAACAATGCCCCAAGAGACCCACTTGGGGAAATAGAAGTTGGGGACTCTCCGTCCCTCCATTCATTTTTCGAGAAGACGGTATGGGATGCTCAAGCCATGCAGACTCCCAATGTAGAAGGAGTCCATGGAGGAGAGGACCCCTTCCTTGGTTATTTTGTCGATATTGAGGATGTCTCCGGTCTGAGCGACTTGGAAATACCAAGGAAGGATTCGGGTTAAACCTCCTCAAGTTTCAGACGAACCGATAAGTTCCCGGCCCCCAGCGTCTGTCCACGGGTCAAACGAGAAATCGTCATCTCCATCCCAAAGTATGCTCGAGTTTTTACTACCCTCGTAATGGTGTCCAATTATCTTCGCGGTCTGGTCACGGAGGAATAACAATCCCTGATGGATGAAGTGGGAGCATTGTGCCTCTTCAATGAGGTACAACAAGCCTTGAAATGGGTTGGCCTTAACTTCCCTTGTTGATATCATACTTGTGTTTTTATTCTTTGTCTAACTTCCCTCTTTTATCTGTGTAGGCCTCGGTGCTTCATCACGAAGAATTTTCTAGGTCTTGAGCTGAACTGAGTCGGTACGAGGCCGTCATTCAAAGGCTTACCGAGGAGAGGAATGCCCTTAAACTTCTCAGTGGGTAGTAAGAAGAAAAGATCAAGGACCTCCGAGCTGAGCTAGCCGGCGGCTCAGAAAGAAAAAATCGACCTGACTGAGCAGGTAATAAAAATCTTAGAAGCTCATGGCATCGGTTCGGGAATGATGGTTAACAATTCGATCTCACAAGTCTAGTAGAAGCTCGAGAGAATCGAGCAACTTCGTGGAGAGGTCTATGCGGTGAAGGCGGAGACCTTAGCATGAAAGAAAAATATTGGACCGCCTTGCCTCAGAGAAAAAGGTTGCTCGAGCCCGGTTGTCATCAGTTGAAAATCAGCTTCAGGGCATAAAAGAGAAGAGCCTAGCACATGCTAAGGAAATTGAGGAGCTCGAGGCTCAGTTGGCCACCGAAATTGCAAAGGCTAAATTTGAGGTTGAAAAGGTCAATGATGATGCGGAGGCGATTGTGGTCGTCTACCTATCTGATGCTAAAGTTGCTCAAGCCCAAGCAAAGGAAATTGCCGATGTTGCCCAAACTCAAGCCTATTGGGTTGCTGAGCTTGCCAAGTGCCAATCTGGGAGGGAAACCCTCAAGCTCACTGGTGAGATAAAAAGTGCCAAAGAGATCGAAGTTGACGCTAAGGAATTGGCCTCCTCTTCTGATGATGATTATTCAGGGAGCGTGAGCGGGTTCGAGACCGGGGTGGGGGGGTCGCGATGGAGAAGAAGCTGCCCAAGGAGAAAATTAGGTACTTTAGGATTTTTGATTTTTGATTTTTTTCTGTAAGATCCTCATCGTACCTTGTAAATAACCTTTAATATATATAAAGATGTCTTTTCTTTCTGACTCGTCTTTTTTGCATTTTTGCCTTATGAAAACTTTGTTTCATTTGTGCCTTATGAAAATTTTGTTCATAGGTTAGAGGCTTAGGCAGTTTGATCGAAGCGGGCTAGTGTAGTTTTTATAATTGAGTAAGTACTTGCTCGAACATGAAGGTGGATAACCCTTAGGTTTTATTTGAGTGAGGATGATTTCTCAAACTAAAAATAGAAAAGGCCCTTAGGCTTTTTTATTAGGCCGATGTGGCCTTTGTAAAAAAGAATGGCTTTTTCCCCCTTTCGGCATGAAAATTTTATTGTTTAATCATATAAAATTTGTTGTGCCTTAGCATGAAATAAGGAATTTATTCGAGAGTTTGAACAATTCTTTACCCATTAGGGTTTTCGAGGGTTGATATTATCGAAACCCTTTGTTTCGTAATTCCTTGGCATGAAATAAAGAATATGTTCGAGAGTTCGAACAAATTCGTACCCATTAGGGTTTTCGAGGGTTGACATTATCAAAACCCTTTGTAATTGTGTCGGGGTAGCCTTTTTAACCGGTTTATGAAAATATTCGAAGGCCTATTTTATTACAGAATTCAGACGTCTCCAAACCGTGTTAATTTGGCAGGAACCTTTTTAGTTTGGGACTTACCTCTTGGGCTTGTTTTTCCGTCCCCGAGTGGGGTGGCTGTGGCCTGCAAAATTCGAGAGTTTCCTTTTTATGTTCTTACGATCTCGAGGTTTTAATAGTTCGATCACATCTGTTTTTCGGGCGGCAGTCGCCGAGTGTGGGGTTAGTTGTTTGATGTTCAATTGTGATCATCCCTTAAGCCTATTTACCCAATAGATCAAAAGCATGAAATTGTAAAGTAAAATTTTTCTAAGGCATGAAATATTCGGCAAGGAAAAATACTTCTCTTAATAAATGATTGTACATGTGTACACGTTTGATGTTAGGCCTAGAGTAACCACATGGGCATTTCTCATTCCACCGTTTGACCCTTAAAAACGTTACCTATCGATACCTTGTTGACACAAAGTACTTTCCTTGCAACAAAGTTGACATTCGAGGGTGATGCCCTCCCAATATTTGAGGTTGATTGTAAAGAAGCCTTGGATACTGTTGAATTGATCTAAATTAGCATGAATAATGGTTTCCTCATTAAAAACCTCAACGGAAAACCCTATTTGGGTCAAAATTTGGTCTAAGGGAAACAGAGTGCAACACGTGCTTTCAGACCTAAGGATTTTATGCTGAAGAATACATCGACATCTTCGATCGAACACCTGAAATCGGTTAATTTAAAATATAAATGAAAACGGAGAAGGTTGTACCTCAGCAGTAGTATCACTTGAGGAGTGAAACGTTCCAATTGTTTGTCGTTCATCATGCCGAGCTTGTAGGATCCTTTTCCGATAATGTCGAGGACCTGATATGGTTTCTGCCTATTTGGGACAAGTTTGTTTTCATTCAGGATGGGCTTTGGAGCCGCGATTGGGGGAAAGTCTTCTGTACAAACTTCTTCGGATCCAAACCCTTTAGAATCACTGGTGCCCTCGGTATTTGGTCAACCCGTGAGTTGTATGTTTCAACCTTTTTTTTATTTGCCTCATTCTTATATTCCCCTGATTTGATTCAGTTAGTGAGCTCCTCAAGCATTTTCATGACGGTTAGAACAATACCTGATTCATTGGCATTCGACCTCTCTGGTACAGGTTTGGCCTTGTGAAAAGCTTCTAGTGAGGGCTCACGTTCCACCCCACTCGGTGCACGATTTAGATTTTATAGTTGCGCTATAGCAGCTTGTGGAGCCTATCACATTTCAACTATTAGTCGAAGGCTGACGCTGTTGTCTTCTCCACCCTGCGTACCTCGACCACCTTATCGAAATTCCCTATGAATGCTATTTTCGAGATCATTGCCCAGATTTGCATTTTGGGCGACGTGACACCTGACGTCGACGAGATTTGAAATTGGTACTCCCTCGAGTCGATCTTGAGGCACATTGATCCCTGGGACGGTTATATTATCGTTTGGCGTGTGTGTGTACTGCTTATGAGTTCGACATGCTGATCCTGAAATAAAAAACACATACGAGAACAAGCGTAAAGTAGTGTGTGTTATGATAATTAAGACGAGACAATCACTATTATCCTTATACCCACGGTATAAAGATCTCTTTTCTTTCCGACTTGTCTTTATTTCATTTTTCCTTATGAAAGATTTGTTTCATTATGCCTTATGAAATTTTTCGATCATAGGTTCAAGGCTTAGGCAGTTTGATCGAAGTCAGACTAGTGTAGTTTTTATAACTGAGTAAGGACTTGCTCTAACTCGAAGTAGGGTAACCCTTAGGTTTTATTTGAGTAAAGATGATTTATCGAACTCAAAATAGAAATGGCCCTAAGCTTTTGCATTAGGCCGATGTGGCCTTTGAAAAAAAGAATGACTTTTCCCCCCTTCGGCTTGAAAAGTTTATTGTTTAATCATATAAAATTTATTGTGTCTTATCATGAAATAAGGAATTTGTTCGAGAGTTTGAACAATTTTGTTCCCATTAGGGTTTTAGAGGGTCGATATTATCGAAACCCTTTGTTTTGTAATGCCTTAGCATGAAATTAAGAATATGTTCGAGAGTTTAAACAATTTCGTACCCATTAGGGTTTCCGAGGGCCGATATTATCGAAACCCGTTGTAATTTTGGCAAGGTAATATTTTTAGCTGGTTTATGAAAATATACGAAGGCCTATTTTCTACGGGATTTGGACGTCTCCGAACCGAGTTAATTTGGTTGTAGCCTTTTTAGTTTGGGATTTTCCTCTTGGGCTTGTTTTTCTGTTACACTCCGAACTTGTTTGAAGTGTCAGTCCCCGAGTGGGGTGGCCGTGGCCTGTAAAATTCGGGGATTTCCTTTTTAAGGTCTTACTATCTCAAGTTTTTAGTAGTTCAATAACATCTATTTTTCGGGCGGCAGTCCCTGAGTGTGGGGTTAGTTGTTCGAACTTCAGCTCTGATCGGCCCTTAAGCCTGTTTACACAATATATCAGGAGCATGAAATTGTAAAGTTAAAGTTTTCCAAGGCATGAAATATTCGGCAAGGAAAAATACTTCTCTTAATAGATGATTATACATGGGTACATGTTTTATGTTAGTTCTTGAGTAACCTACATGGAAAAAGCTCACTCAACCGTTTCGCCCTTACAAAATTTACCTAACGAGATCACGTTGACACGAAGTACATTCCTTGCACCAAAGTTGACATTTGAGGGTGATGCCCCCCAGTATACGAGGTTGATTATAAAGAATCCTCATATACTGTTGAATTGCTCTAAGTTAGCACGAACAATGGTTTCCTTGTTAAAAACTTCCCCGGAAAAACTCATTTGGGAAAAATATCGGTCTAAGAAAAAAGGGTGCACCGCATGCTTTCAGACCTAAGGATTTTATGTTGAAGAATTCATCGAAGTCTTCGATGGAACACCTGCAATCGGTTAATATAAAATATAAATGAAAATGGATAAAGTCGTACCTCAGCAGTGTATCTTTTTTGGAGTGAAACGTTCCAATTGTTTGGTAATTATTCGTCGTTAATCGTGTCGAGCTAGTAGGATCCTTTTTCCGATTATGTTGAGGACCTGATATGGTCCCTCCCAGTTAGGGCCATGTTTTCCTTCATTCGGGTTTCGAGTGTTGAGGGTGAACTTTCTTAACTATGTCCCTGTATTTTAAAGTGTCGAAGATTGGCCCTTTCGATTGTAATACCTTTCGATCTGCTGTTTCTGTGCGGCCATTCGAACGAGGGCGGCTTCCCGTCTTTCATCCAACAATTCGAGGCTTGTATTCATAGCATTGTGATTTGACTCTTCTGTTGCATACTGAAACTTGCGGCTAGGTTCCCCGACTTCAACCGGGATCAAAGCTTCTGCACCATAGACTAAAGAGAACGATGTTGCCTCCGTGCTGGATTTCAACGTC
This sequence comes from Nicotiana undulata, assembly GCA_005239495.1. NCBI lineage: Eukaryota > Viridiplantae > Streptophyta > Magnoliopsida > Solanales > Solanaceae > Nicotiana > Nicotiana undulata. The sequence goes on from ML250014.1 coordinate 154,423, forward strand.
GTGCGGTACGCCCAAAGAACCTCGGACAATATCTCTCTCCATTTCCCTTTAGAATTATTTTCTTTATGTTTTGGATGATAGTCTTGTTTGTTGATTCGGCTTGTCCATTTCACTGAGATGATATGGTGTCGATAGAATCCTTTTAATCTTGTGATCCTCGAGAAATTTTGTGAATTTTCTGCAGTTGAATTGCTTCCCATTGTTGCATACGATCTCGGAAGGCATCCCGAATCGACATATAATGTGGCCCCAAATGAAGTCTATGACTTCCTTTTCTCTGACTTTCTCATAGCCTGTGCTTCAACCACTTATAAAAATATTTATTCAAAAATAAAATAACTGAGCTTTACCTGGGGAGGAAGGTAGAGGGCCGACGATTTCAATTCCCGACTTCATGGATGGCCATGGGGATAAGACTGAGTGGAGTTTCTCCCTGGGCCGGTGAATCATTGGCGCATACCTTTGACATTTGTTGCACTTTTGAACGAGTGATTTTTTATCCTTTTCCATATCGGCCCAATAGTATCCTACTATGATAAATTTGTGAACCAATGACTCGTTACCAAAATGATTTCCACAAGTGCCTTCGTGAATCTCCCGTAGGACGTAGTCGGTGTCTCCTGGTCTCAAACATATCACCAATGGTCCATGGAACATTCTCCTAAATAGTGTTCCATCCTCTACCAATGTGAACAGTGCTTCCCTTGTGCATAGGGTCCTCAACTCCTTAGGAACCGTCCTGTCGGTATTCGATGTACTTATTCCTCCAATCCCAGGTCAGACTTGTAGAGTTTCTCTCGGCGAGGCCTTCTTTGATCACTGACCTCAAAAGTTGTACATCAGTCCCCGAGCTAAGTTCTTCGTCTTCTACGATGAACCCAAGTTTGCAAGGGCATCGACCTTGTTGTTTTTTTCCCGAGGTACGTACAGTAGGGTCCATTCTTTAAATCGATTTAGAGTCACATGTAGGTTTTCAAAGTACCTCTGCATTCGGTCTTCTCAGACCCCGAAAGTCCTGTTGATTGGTTTACAACATGTAGGGAGTCATATTTGGCCTCAAAGAACTCTGCTCCCAAACTCTTAGCTAGCTCGAGATCTGCAATTATGGAATCATACACTGCCTCATTGTTAGTTAATTTTGATGTTTTGATAGATTGTCTAATTGTATTACCTGTGGGCGACTTCGAAATGATGCCTAGCCCGGACTCCTTCACGTTCGAAGCGTCGTTTGTGAAGAGGGTCCACATCTCTAATTTGTACCCAATTTTAATAATAGTTCCTTTTCGACCTCGGGTACAAGATCTAGCATGAAGTCAACCACGAAGTCTTCCAAGATTTGATACTTGATGGTCGTTTGGGGTTGATACTAGATATCGTACCCGCTGATCTCAACGTCCCATTTGGCCAATCGACCCGAGAGTTCAGGTTTGTGCAAAATGTTGCAAAGGGGATAGGTAGTCACAACACAAATTGGGTGTCACTGAAAATACGTTTTTAATTTTCTAGAGGTGCTTATTAAAGTAAATGCTAATTTTTCTAAGTGTGGGTATCGGGTCTCAGCATCACCTAAGGTCGGGAATTGCGTACCTTGATCTTCATGAACTAGGACCCCACTTACCGCTATCTCTGTGACCGCTAAGTGTAAGTAGAGTTTCTTGTCCGCTTTCTGGGTATAAAGCAATGGCGGGCTCGACAGGTTCCTTTTTAGTTCTTCCAAGGCTTGTTGGCATTCCGCGGTCAATGCGAAATTGCTCTTCTTCTTAAGTAGTTAGAAGAATCGGTGACTTGCATCTGAGGACCTCAAAATGAATCGACCTAGGGTGGCTATGCGCCCTGTTAACTTTTGTACGACATTGACATTATCCACGATTGTGATATGTTCAATGTCCTTGATCTTATTGGGGTTGAACTCGATTCCTTGATTTAATATAATGAAGCCGAGGAAATTTCTCGAGCCGACCCTAAATGCGCATTTCTCCGGGTTGAGACTCATGTTGTACATTCTTAGTATGTCGAAGGTCTTCTGCAAATGTTTCAAATGGTCCTCTGCTCGCAGAGACTTAACTAACACATAATTCCATTGATTTACCTATTTGTTTTCAAACATTCGATTTACTAAGGATTGATAAGTAGCACACGTATTTTTTAGTCTGAGCGACATTACGGTATAACAATAGGTGCCGTATTTAGTGATGAACGGAGTCTTTTCCTGATCCTCCGGGTTCATTTGTATTTGATTGTACCCGAAGTAGGCATCTAGAAAGATGAGGATCTCGCGGCCGGCCATGGAATCGATCATGCGATCGATATTCGGCAAAGGAAAAGAATCTTTAGGGAAGGCCTTGTTTAAATCCTTATGGTCTACGCATATTCAAAGTTTATTTCATTTCTTAGGGAGGACTACTACGTTTGATAACCATTCAGGATATTTTACTTCCTGAATGGACCCTATTTTGAGAAGTTTGGTTACCACATCCTTGATGAACGCATGTTTAACCTCAGACTGAGGCCTTCTTTTTTGCTTTACTGGACGGAATTTTAGGTCCAAGCTTAGCCGATGTGTAGTTATTTCTGGTGGGATCCCTGTTGTTGGCCCAAGAAAGAGATTGTTTTTGAAGATTGACAAAGGAACTCAGAAATGAACTGGGTCCATCACTAGCAGACATAGACACAGGTAGAGTCAAGGCACGTGAGATGCACATGCAGGAGATAAACGTATTCTGGTAAAATAAAGATATCTCCCGATCGAAAAGGTTGCAAAAACAATAAGGAGAAGGACTCCTTATTCAGTAAGAACAATATCTAAGATAAGGAGGGATTTAGGAGTTGAGATTGACTAGAACTCTTCCACCAACAAAGAGTAGCATTAGAACTCTAGTTAATTCTTTATTTACTAATCTTATATATTGCAGAATGTTCTTATTGTACAGGTACGCACAAAAGCAGAAGTTAAGCAAGAATTGAGAGCAAAATAGCAAGTCAATTTTGCAAGAAGTTCGTGTGAAATTTTAGTGTGTGAAACTGAAGCTACTAGAAAAAGCTAGAAGAACCAATTCAGAAGGTAATAAAGGATTGGAAAGTACAGTTTAAGTACAATTGTGCATATAACGGAAGAATTTGGTTAGCTTGGAAGTCTCATATACAGATCCAAATCTTTATTATTGATGCACAGTTTATTCACTATGAAGTGGTAGATCAAGGAAGTCAGAAGGAATAGTTTTTTTTGTAGTGTATGCATATAATGATTTGAGATCAAGGAAGGAACTATGGGATAAATTGAGAGGCATTGGATCCAGTATCACTAGTCAATGACTAATCAGTGGGGATTTTAATAATAGATTACAAGTAGATGATAGAATTGGTTCTCCTATAACAATGACAGAAGTGCAAGATTTCAAGGAGTTCTTTGATAATATGCAACTCACACCTTTGAAAAGAACATGATGGTATTATACATGGTACAACAAAAGGGATGAAAATGCAAGGGTGTATAGCAAGATAGATTGGGAATTTGGGAAATTCAATTGGAAGATGACAAATGGGCACATAGAAGCAGAATACTTGAATCCTGGAGTTTCAGATCATACTCATATCCTGATGAATTGTTAATATGGTTTGATTCAGAAATGTTTGCATCCAAAACCTTTCGGACTGTACCATAATGTGCTTCATCATCCTGAGTTTAAAAGGATAGTGAAAGACATATGGATGCAGAATGATAGAGATATTTGTAGGGCAAGAACATGGTATAAACTAAGAAGGTTGAAGGAGGCATTGAAAAGTTTAAACAGTTATATGGCATCTTATCTACAAAAGCTGGCTAAAGCAAAGCAAAGGCTAGAATTGGTTCAACATCAGTTATCTATGCAGCCTTTAAGACAAGATCTCATAGACCAAGAAAAGGAAATTCTGATAGAAGTGGAGAAATCGAGCAGTATTGAGGAGCAGGTGTTAAGGCAGAAATCTAGAGCTATATGGATACAACATGGAGATGCAAACACCAAATACTTCCATGCCCAATGGAAGTTGCGCACTAACACTAATAATATTGTCTTTATTCATAATGATGCAGGTACTAAACTGACTGATCCTAGGATGATAAAGAGGCCATTTATGGACTTCTTTAAGAGATTGATGGGAGAGGCATCAACAAAGCATCCTTGCCCAGATGCTGAGGTGATTAAACAAGGACCATGCCTCACAAGACATCAACAGATGGAGTTAATCAAAGCAGTCAATGATGAGGAGATAATGGAAGCTATCAAAAGCATGCCAACTGACAAAGACCCTGGAGTAGATAGTTTTCCAGTAGAGTTTTTCACACAGCAATGGGAGTTGATTAAAGAAGATGTGATAGCTGATGTACAGGAATTCTTTATTATAGGGAAGCTACCAAAGACCATCAATAATACTGCTATTACTCTAATACCTAAAGTTCCTAGTCCTACAAAGGTTAAGGACTTTAGGCCAACAGCTCGTTGCATAACTATGTACACGATCATTAAAAGATCATCACTGACAGGTTAAAAGAAGTAATGAATTACCTAGTAGGGTACTCTCAATCAGCATTTATTGAGGGCAGAAACATAACTGACAACGTCCTATTCACTCATGAATTGTTCAAAGGTTATTCTAGGAAAGGAATGTCTGCAAGATGCATCCTAAAGGTGGACCTTAGGAAAGCATATGATACCTTGGATTAGTTCTACTTGAAAAGAGTACTGATAGAGCTTGGGTTTCCACAAAGATTTATATGTTGGATTATGGAATGTCTATCAACTGTGGCATACTCTCTGAAGTTAAATGGAGGACTCACTAAACCTTTTGAAGGGAAGAGGGGGATAAGGCAAGGTGACCCTATGTCACCTTACTTATTTGTGATAGCAATGAAGTATTTACAAAGGGAGTTCAACCAACTGGCTTTAAATAAAAAGTTTCATTTCCATCAAAGATGTAAAATTATAGGTGTAATGCATGTGTGCTTTGCAGATGACTTATTATTGTTTTGCAGAGCTGATCTGGACTTAATTAAACTACTGCAGAATGCTTTTCTAAAATTCTCAAAGGCATCAGGACTTCGGGTAAATCTTGAAAAGAGCTCAGTATACATAGCAGGCACAAATGAGAGGATGAAGCAACTGATTTTACAGAAGTTGGGGTATAGTGAAGGAAGATTGCCATTAAAATATCTAGGAGTTCTCTTAGCTCCTAAAAAGCTGTATATTCAATAATGTTGGCCATTAGTTGAGAAGATCACTGCAAGAATAAGTTGCTAGACATCAAAGCTATTATCATACTCTGGAAGATTACAACTCATTAAGTCAGTTATCTTTGGGATGCAATCTTATTGGGCTCAGATTTTCTTACTGCCAAAGAAGATAGCCAAGATGATAGAGTAAATATGCAGAACCTATTTGTGGACAGGGCAAGCAGATATATCAAAAAGAGCTCTGGTAGCATGGGATAGAGTTTGTTTACCTCAATCACTGGGAGGTTTGAATGTGATTAATCTATGTAGATGGAACAAAGCTGCAATAGTGAAGCACTTGTGGGCAATTACAATCTAAAAATATTATTTATGGATTAGGTGGATCCATGCTTATTATATAAAGAATAGGAGTATTGATAGTATGCCCATACCTAAGAGTGTTGCTTGGGTATTAAGGAAGATCATTGAACAAAGGGAGTTTATATTGAGCTTGCCAAGCTTGCAAGGATCTATGCAGGAAAGATTGAAGGCATTGCAAAAACCAAATGGTAAATTTATCATTCAGAAACTCTACAACTTACAAACTCCTCAGAGTCAGAAGGTTTCTTGGAAATGTTTGATACTTCATCCTCATATGCACCCTAAAGAAAAATTCAATATGTGGCTAGCCATACAAAGAAGATTACCTACAATAGATAGGCTGCAGAAGATTGGTATCCAAGTTACCCAAGCATGTGTATTATGTGGTCAGGCATATGAGGTGTTTGAGAATTTATTCTTTGAATGTTCATACACCAGTGCTATATAAAAGAGGCTGCTAACATGGATGGGAACTCAAAGACAAATTCAAACATGGGATGAAGAGCTACAATGAGTGGTGAATCATTTAAAGAAGAAGAAAGGAATTAGCAACATAATTGTAGCAGTGTTCAGCATGATGGTGTACAACTTATGGAGAGATAGGAAGCTGCTCAGATTTCAAAATGGTCATTCATTAGCTGCGCAAATATGCAGAGAAATCATTACATATGTCCATATCAAAAGTCATAAACACAGCAATTGGCAATGATACATGGATGATTTGAATAAATTTCCATAGATAGCTGACATTGTTAGTGTATGTTGTTTCAAGTTTTGCACAGTTATATGTAGTAGCTATAGTACTGTTTCAGCACAATAGTAATACTTGTATAGGATGAAATATTTTATAGGTGATTTGTTTTGAAGTCAGTATAGTCTAAAGAGAGAAACGGAGTTGGCCAGCAGCTTCTATTATGTAAAGTTAATTTTCTGATAAATGAAAGTGGTAGTTTATCGGGAAAAAAAAATATATAAGAGAGAAAAGAATATAAAAAAGAATATTTTCTTTTGGAGGAAAAAAAACTATTTGTCTTTTAGTCTAGTTTATTTGTAGTAGGTGGTTTTAACTTGTACCTTTTCAGCTTTATCTAGAAGCATCTGTAATAGGTACTTTGTGTTTTCAAGTTAGAGTTAACTTGAAGTTTGTCGCAAATAGCTAGAGGCTGGTTGCCACAAGGGATTAGAGGTAATCCTAGGTTAACCAAAGAGTTTTTGTAAATGTTGTTTTGGCTCACTGATTTAGTAAAGAGTTTTGGGAAAATCCTACTGGGAAGTAGGTCGTGGTTTTTTCACCTTTTGAGTCAGGTGTTTTCCACGTAAAAATCTCTATGTTCTTTAATTTCTATACTTATTATTCTGCAATAGTAGTAGTAGGAACACAGAGAAGAACCAAGTCCTTCTATAATCTGTGCACGCGAAAAATTGGACACCACACAAATCATCCCCTTCTTGTGTGGTATTGACATATAAAACATCAATTGGTATCAGAGCAGGTTATCCTTGAACAGGCTAAAACCTTAGGAGACGATTAAGACGAGTGCACCACATGGGAACTGGGAAGGACAATCAACTATTAGGCCTCAACTCTTCAATGGGTAGTACTACTCCTGGTGGAAGAACAGAATGAAAGAACATATAATTGGAGAAAACTATGAGCTATGGGACGTTGTTACTGATGGTCCCTTGGCCACCATGAAGAAGAATGCTGAAGGAGTAGATGTGTCAAAGAAAAGATTTGATTGCACTGCTGAGGACTTGAGAAAGTGGGAGAAGAATGCTAAGGCCAAGAAATGGCTTGTGTGTGTACTTGGTCCAGACGAGTACAATAGAATTCAAAGATGTACTATTGCTAAGGAAATTTAGGACACTACAAGTTGCTCATGAAGGAACAACTCACGTGAAGAGGTCCAAAGGTACTCTACTATATTCTCAATATGAGAACTTCTCTATGAAGGAAGGAGAAACTATCCAAGAGATGTATACAAGGTTCACCACACTAACTAATGAACTGAAGTCTCTTGGAAGAACTCTTCTTGAAGAAGACAAAGTTGAGAAGATTCTGACAAGGGTTTTGCTAGTTTCTTGTGAAAGAAAAATCACTGCAATTTAGGTATCTAAAAACATTGCAACTCTTAAACTGGATGAGTTGATAGTAAATCTCACTGCCTATGAACTTGATGTGCCCAAGAAGGAGAGGAGCTTAGCACTCAGAATCACTGAAGGTACTGATCTGGAGGAAGATTAAATGGCTATGATCACCAAGGACTTCAAGAAATACCTTATAAGAAGAAAGGGTTCTTCAAGAGGTGGAAATTACAAGAAAACAGGGGTTCCTCAAAAAACGACCAACAAGGGCTGCTACAAGTGTGTGAAGACTAATCATCACACCAAGAACTACCCCCAATGGGAAATTGAATGGAACAAGGAAAGATCTGAACGAAGGAACAGGAAGAAGGAACATGTTCGTCCTAAGAAGAACAAAGGATCAATAAAGGCTATGGTTGCTGCTTGGGGAGAAAGTTCAGATGAGGAATCAGATGATGAAGATGGAGATGAACAAGCACTTATGGAAATTGGAGAATCAGATGAGGAATTTCATGAGGAATCCGAGGTAAGAATAATTCATCTCAAAGACAAGATTAAGTTTTTGTCTAAAGAAAAACTCTCTGGATTATTGCTAGCTTTCATTGATGAATCTGAGGTAATGAATAAAGAAAAAGAACAGTTGTCTAAGGATTGTGTGATTTTAAATTCAAAGTGTAAGAACCTAGAACTCAGAGTCAGTGAGACCGTGAGTGAGAATACTGCTCTAAAGAACCAGGTTCATACATTTGAAGCAAATATCCTTGAGTTAAAATCTGAAAATCTAAAACTGAAACTAGGAAACAATAAGAAGGCAGTTGATTGCACACAACACACTTTAGAAGAAAATATAGGTAAACCGGGGTATCTGCGTAATTCACTGCTAACTGAAGCAAGTGCAGATAATTACTTCTCCAATTGAAAGGCGACTGAAAGATGAGTTGTATAGGAAGGATGAGCAGGTAAGAGTGTTGAAGGAGGATCTAGGAAAGGTCAAGCATGAACTTGGCAGAACTAGTAAATGGAACTGGTCCTCCGATGTTTTGACTTGGCTACAGGAACATTATAGTAGAATTAAAAAAGGACTTGGCTTTGGGAATCAACTACCTAAGTGGGATCCTAAAAGCAAGTACCTCACACTTTTTTAGAACAAGATTTGCACTCACTGTGGTAAGACTGGTCTCTATAAAAGTGAATCTAATGCAAAAGAAAAGGCCAGCCAAAAGAACAAAAATGTTGTTCAAGGGAAGAATTGGTTACCAAGTTGGGATAAAAGGAATTTAATTCATCATTTTGCTTATAGAAAGGGACCCAAACTAGTTTGGGTTCCTAAAACTAACCCCTGATTTCCTTTTGTAGGTTAAAGTGAAGGGGAGCAACCAAATATGGTACATGGACAGTGGTTGCTCAAAGCATATGACATGAAGCAATGACCAATTTGTTTCACTTGAGGACCTCAAAGGAAGAAATGTCTCCTTTAGAAATGGAAATAAAGGTGACATCATTGGGGTTGGTAAGGTAGGTAAGGATGACTCTCATTCCATTGAGAATGTCTACTTGATAGACAGTATGAATTATAGCCTAATCAGTGTGTCACAGTTGCGTGTTAGAGATAACTTGGTAGCATTTACCTCTACTAAGTGCTTAGTAATAAATTTTATCACTGACAAGATTGTTTTGCAGGGAAAAAGAGCGAACAATATACATTATAGATCTTTCCACCCTTTCAGAAAATGAAATAACTTGCTTAAGTGTACTGGACCATGATCCCCTCCTTTGGCATAAGAGGCTTGGACATGCAAGTCTAAGTCAACTCAACAAACTAGTCTCCAAGGACTTGGTGATAGGACTGCCTAACATTAAGTTCAAGGAAGACAAAGTTTGTGAGGCTTTTGCAAGGGGGAAGAAAGTAATATCCTCTTTTAAATGCAAGAAAGTTATAAGTACCACCAGAACGATGGAACTGGTTCATATGGATCTCTGTGGTCCAATGATAGCATTAAGTATAGGTGGTAAGAGATATGTGATGGTGCTTGTTGATGATTACTCTAGATTTACCAGGACATTGTTTTTAACATCTAAAGATGAAGCATTTGACATGTTCACTTCTTTTGTTAGAAAAACTCATAAACAATTAGGAAATCAGCTTGCATCAATTAGATCTGATCATGACATTAAATTTGAAAATGCTAAATTTGCTGAATTTTCTGATGAGTATGGCATAGATCATAATTTCTCTGCTCCTAGAACTCCACAACAAAATGGAGTAGTTGAAAGAAAGAATAGGACACTTGAAGATATGGCTAGGACTATGCTTCTTTTTAGTAAATTGCCCCATAGCTTCTGGGCAGAAGCTGTTAATACTAAATGTTGTATCATAAATAGGTACGTGACAAGACCACTTGTAGAGAAGACTCCCTATCAGTTACTTAAGGTGAGAAAACCAAATATATCCCGCCTCATGGCATTTGGTTGCAAGTGTTTTGTGCATAACAATGGTAAAGGCTCCCTAGGTAAGTTCGATCCCAGAAGTGATGAGGGAGTATTCTTGGGATATTCTTCACATAGTAAAGCTTATAAAGATTATAACAGAAGAAGTATGTGTGGTGAAAGTGTACACGTGGTCTTTGGTGAATCTAATATTCTTTCTGAGAGACAGGAACATGATGAGGAAGCAATTGGGCTAATTAGAAACTCGAATGAAACCACATCCCGGACTGAAACAACACTGGAGGAAGGAACAGGTGATGGAACAGGTTCATCCATCCCGGGCAACGTAAAAGGGTGAATAGAAAAAAACAATTCTCAAACTTCAGTGGAACTTATGCCTGAATCTGTTCCACAACAACAAAACATTGAGGGGACATCAAGGGTTAACTATTTGGTTGTGAAACCCTGCAGATATCAAAGTTCTCATCCTATTGAGAAAATCACCATTGATCCGACCTCTGGAATCAAAACCAGATCTTCTTTACAGAATCTTTGTGCTTTTGATGCTTTCTTATCTCTTATTGAACCTAAAAATGTTTCTAAGGCTTTGCAGGATGCGGACTGGGTAAATGCAATGCAATATGAAATCAACCAATCTGAAAGGAGTAAAGTTTGGAATCCTGTACCAAGACCCTTGGATAGATTAGTAATTGGCACTAAGTGGGTCTTCAGAAACAAACTTGATGAAGATGGAACAGTTACAAGGAACAAGGCATGATTGGTAGTTCAAGGATATAGTCAAGAGGAAGGCATAGACTATGATGAAACTTTTGCTCCAGTGGAAAGGTTGGAAGCTATAAGACTCCTCATAACCTTTGCTGCTTACATGGAATTCTCCCGTCACTAGATGGATGTCAAGAGTGCCTTCTTGAATGGCTATCTAAAGGAAGAAGTGTTTGTCAAGCAACCTCCAGGGTTTGAGAACATGGAAAATCCTGATCATGTGTACAAACTTGACAAAGCACTTTATGGACTCAATCAAGCTCCAAGAGCATGGTAAGAAAGATTATCAAAGTTTTTGCTTGAACTTAACCACTAGAGAGGTAAAATTGATCGTACTTTGTTCTTGAAAGAAAAAGGTAAAGATCTCTTGGTAGTTTAGATATATGTAGATGACATAATCTTTGGAACAACTACTAATAAACTAAGTAAATAATTTTCTAAACTAATGGGGAGTGAATTTGAGATGAGCACGATCGGTGAGCTTAATTTCTTTTTAGACTTACAAATTAAACAAAATTCAAATGGAACTATTATACATCGGCAGAAGTATGTAAAAGAGTTTCTTAAAAGGTTTAAAATGGAATATCCAAAGAAATAGACACTCCTATTTCAACTGCCACAAAATTGGATATAGATGAACCTGGTTCATCTATTGATCATAAGTTGTATAGGGGAATGATTGATCCATTATTGTATCTCACTTCTAGTAGACCTGACAATGTTTTCAGTGTGGCCTCTGTGCTAGATTTCAGGAAAATCCAAAGGAATCTCACTTAATTCCTGTCAAAATAATCTTGAGATATCTCAAAGGCACCACTAATCTTGGTATTTGGTATCCAAAAGGTAGTAACTTAATGTTTTGGCACATGTTGATGCTCACTAAGCAGGTTTTCTAGTGAATAGAAAGAGCAGCTCAGGTATGGAATACTTTCTTGGCTCATGTCTGGTGTCTTGGGCCACCAAAAAGCAAAATTTTGTGGCCTTATCTACTGCTAAAGTTGTTGCAGTTGCCTCATGTTGTGATCAATTATTGTGGATTAAACCGCAATTGATGGACTTTGGAATTGATGTTCGATGTAGACCTATATTATTTGATAACACTAGTGCAATTAGCATTACTAAGAACCCCGTTCATCACAAAGAACTAAGCACATAGATGTTAGACAACACTTTTTAAGGGACAATTATGAGAAGGGATTGAACACTATAGAGTTTTGTGCTACTGATAAGCAGATTACTGACATCTTTACAAAAGCACTGAGTAGAGAGCACTTTGAAAGGAACAAGTTAGAATTATGGATGATTAAGATCACCTAATTGAAACAACTAAGAATGTACATGAAAAAAAATTGAAAAAATATATTTTTTGTTAGAAAATCTGGAGTATGTGTAAATAAATAGATTAATCTTTGCTTAGTCTCATACTGTAAATAATATACTCCTGCGCCATGTGTTAATATGACTCACTGGTCACTAATGAAATTTCCTCTATTTTGGCAAATTGAGACATGATCAAGAGGATTCTTAGTGAAGAACCTGGTTCATCTGAATATTGAGGTATGTGTTCTACACTCTGCATAATTTGAAACTCATATTTAAATCTTGAGAAAAATTCTACCCAAGTCCAAAATCTTCCAAATCCTATCAAACTAAAATTTGAACTAGTTCCATTTCAACAAAAGAATCTTCACCTAATTAAAACAACTAGATTCTAGGGAAGCTGTAACCATCAATTCGAACTGAAAATTGCAGGATGATTAGACTTCTAATTAACTACAAAAAGTTGTTGTTCTGTATTAATTACACTTCTCCTTTAAATCTCTCATCATCATCTCTGCAAATCCCTCATAATTTTTTAAATCGTCAAAACCTTCTCTCTTCTCTTTGCTTTCTCTCTGCAAATTTCGTTCAAGCTATCCTCTTCATCACATAACCATACTCAAAATGACAAACCCCAGCGATAATCCTAGTACTCCTCCTCTCCCTACCCCTTCCTCTTCCTCCACTACCCCTCAACCTAGCTCTACCCCCAACCTAGGAGAAGGAGAGTCAATATGTTAGCTAGAAAAATAGTGGCCAGCGGTGCACTCGTACGAAAATTAGATGCTCAACTTCAAGCAAGACAAGCCCAAGACTCACAAAATTTGAGTGACTCCTTTAAATCGGCGACTGAGGGGGAAGAAATTGGATCTTCCGATTCTTAACAGGTAACTCCTGTCCCAAAACCTTTTTCTGAGGTCATCTCTAGGGTTGCTGAAAATCTAGAAAATATGTTTATTCTGGTTGGGTCGGTGATACATGTGGAAATTCCTGAGACGAGAAGGAGAGGCGGTAAAAATATAAATAGAAAAAGAAAATGAGAGTGAGTGAAAAGGAAGTAAAGAGAGATAAAAAGGGAAAGAAGTGGTTGATTCTTTACCCACCTCTGAAACTATTAGAATGTCCATCTGTGGAACTGAGGCAGAAAAGGAAGAAGAAAGTAGCAAGAACGCAGAGGGAAGTGGATCAGGAGAAGCTGTTGAAGGGTTAATGAATCTTTGAAAGCAAGCAGATGAATCTGGTTCATCTATTGAAGAAACACTGGCTGATCTCTTGAAAAAGATAGGTGACAGTTACAAACCTAAGAAGAAAAGAACTCTTAAAGCTACAACCCCTAGCACAGCAAGAGCCTACAAGAAAAGGAAAGCTTCTCCTTCTGAGACTTCTGATATTCCTCTTCCAAGAGGAAGAACTACAAGGAGACAACTAAAGCAAAGTGAGGACGAGTTGCATAGAGCTTTATAGGAGAGTAAGAAGAAAAGAGTGGAAAAGGGGAAAGAAAAAGTGTTTGATCCTGTTGAGGCTGTTGAAGTGGATGAGATGGACCTGGTCCATCAAAGTAAAAAGTGACAGTTGAGGTAGAGTTCCAGACCCCTAAGCCCAAGAAAGCCAAGACTTCCTCAAATGAGCCTTCATCTGTTTCTAAGTCTTCTGAACCCTCTACACGGATCCGTCGAGATTGTCAAAACACGGATCCGGGTCCGTTTTCTCAAAACGTTTTTCGAAGTCAGTTCAAACGAATTTTTAACAAAAAATTGAACATTTTGTCACTTTTTAACATAAAAGCCTTCCGGAAAAGTACCTTGACCACACATGCAAATTGAGGAATTCTTAAAGAAGCTACTAGAGGCTTCGAAGCACGGAATTATGTTCTAAAACTCTAGATGACCTATCGGGTCATCACAACTATATTACATTATCTAGTTAGATGTAAGACGACGTCTAATACCAATTGTTAGAACATGCGCATCAGAAGCAAGCATACAATTCAGGAATCAAACACATGTAAACTAGACAATGATATATTTACGAGATTAGAACCACTAACTGTCACGACCCAAATTCTTCCTCCGCGAATTTTTCGTGATGGCACGTAATCTGTACGACTAGGTAAGACTAGCACTTTGCGGAAATGAAATGAAAACATGAAAATTTACAACTAACAATAATAGATAATTTCAATAAGCAATTGAGATGCCACTCGACATATACAATAATCAACTACCTAACTGTACATAACACTCCCAAGACCCAGAACACCGTAAGTCACAAGCTACTACAAAGTTCTAATTAATATATACATCAGTGTATATAGAAATGAGAGAAGAATCAACATAGGGGGATAGAGGGGGACTCCGAGGATCTGCGGGCGTGGGCAGATGTACCTTGAAGTCTACAAAATCAGCAACGACTGCAACTAAGGACGAGGATGGTAGGAAGAACCTGGATCTGGACACGAACAAACATGTGCAGCAAAGGGTGTGAGTACACCACAATGGTACCTAGCAAGTGCCAAGCCTAACCTCGGTCGAGTAGTGATGAGGTCAGGTCAGGGCCCTACTGTATATATATAATAAAAGAAGGAAGAATGAAATACCACAATAAAATAAAGACATAAATTTAACAAGAATGAAATCATAGAAAGGTAATAGCTTAGTGCACAAAGATAACAACAGGGGATCTCCTGAGATATCGTCTCGTAGTCCCAAACTTAAAGGTGTAGGGGGATCTCCCGGAATATCGTTTCGTAGTCCCAAAGTAAATATGTAAGACAGGGGGATCTCCCGGAATACCGTTCCGTAGTCCTAAAGTAAATATGCAGGGGGATCTCCCGGAATACCGTTGCGTAGTCCAAAAAGTAAATACACAACTCAAACAATAGAATGTAACAGCTACAACACGGAATCCTACAATTTAGCTTAAGTACAAGTCAAGACAAAGCATGAAAAATTCACTAAATGTGTTGCACGGAGTTCAGTTATTTAATTAAGGCAAGTGTACATGCTATTTTAATTTAACAGGATACTACACATGCTGATATGATTCAAATACAAAACGAAAACGGGTTATTACTTAGAAGAAATCAGATTTTTACAACAATTATCCCGTGTACGTACTCCTCACCTCACACACACGGTGTTCACAAATCAAAATAGTACTAAATCCTAAGGGGAGTTTTCCCACACAAGGTTAGGCAAGCCACTTACCTCTAACCAAGCTCAATCAATCTGTAACAATGCTTTTCCCACGCAAATCCGACTCCGGATGGCCCAAATCTAGCCAAAATCAATTGCATAACTTAAATACAATTACACGGAACTAATCTAGCTACTGAAATCAAATCTAAAGCAAGAAATTGGAAAATCGCCCTAAAATGTCTCCCCGGGCCCACGTCTCAAAATCGAGTAAAAGTCATGAAATATGAACACCTATTCACTCACGAGTTCACTTGTACCAAAATTATCAAAATTCGATGTCTAAATCCTAATCAAAACTAAAGAATTCGGTTGAAGAACCTTTCTCTATTTCCCCCAAATTTCTCACCCAATTTCCTTAATTAAATGGAGAAAACAACTACAGATTTATGGAATACGACCAAAAACTAGTTAGGAATCATTACCCTAAAGCATTCTCTGAAAATTTCTCGAAGAATCACCTAATTCCGAGCTCTCAAGTCCAAAAATGAAGAATGAAATCAAACCCTCGCACTTAGCCCTTTTTTTTGCCAGTCAAACCGCCCCTATGGTCAAATTCCCGCTTCTGCAGTACCGATTTTGCGGCGAAAACTCCGCACCAGCGGAGTTTCATTAAACTCCCAGGCATTGCACCTACGCACAACAATCCGCATCTACGGACGCGCTTCTGCGCTCACTCGTCTGCTTCTGTGGAACCTTGACCACCTCTGCTTCCTCACCTATTCTGCTTCTGCGACCATCACACCAAAAGCGCACATGCGCCCTTCACTCCGCAAGTGCGAGTCCGCACATGCTGTCTCCCCACCACAGGTGCGAAACACCAGAAACCAGCAAACTTTAGAAATTGCATAAGTCCACAACCAAACATAACAACCAATACTAAAACACCATACGAACTTAGTCGAACCCTCAAACCACCTCAAACAACACTAAAATCATGAATAATCCTCCTTTTCAAACTTACAGAACTTGAAACTTCCAAATTCGACAACCGATGTCGAACCAACCAAACCACGTGCGGTTGACCCTAAATTTTGCACACAAGTCATACTCGACTCTATGGACCTACGCCAACTTCCGGAATTAGAATCCGACCTCGATATAGAAAATTCCACTACCGGTCAAAATCTCCAAAACTTCAACTTTTGCCATTCCAAGCCTAAATGAGCTACAGACCTCCGAAACACAATCCGGACACGCCGCTAAGTCCCAAATCACCTAACGAATCTAACGAAAAAGACGAAACTCCATTCCAGAGTCATCTTAATACAGTTTCGACTACTGTCCAAATCCTAAGGCTTATGCTCCCGTTTACGGACTAAGTCTCCCAAAACACTCCAAAAACCAAAATGAAACTTCCCCGCAAGACACAATAGCAGAAACAAATACGGGGGAAGCATTTAATAAGTTATTTGGGCAATGGATCATAAGACAAGCGGCCGGGTCGTCACATTCTCCCCCTCTAAAACTAATCGTCCGTCATCGAACGAGCATAGAGACATACCTGAAGCTGTGAAAAGATGAGGATAACGGCTGCGCATATCCTGCTCGGTCTCCTCGCCTCTTCCGGCTGACCCCTCCACTAAACCTTTACTGAAGAAATGGTCTTTGACCTGAGTTTTCTGACCTGCCTGTCCAAAATAGCCACTGGCTTCTCGACGTAAGACAGATCCTTGTCCATTTGGACTGAGCTGAAATCGAATACATGAGCCGGATCACGTGATACTTCTGTAGCATAGAAACGTGGAATACTGGATGAACCCCTGCTAGGCTGGAAGGTAGGGCACTCTCATAAGAAACCTCCCCAACACGCCGTAACACCTTAAAAGGACCATTTTACCTTGGGCTCGGGTTGCCTTTCTTCCCGAACCTCATAACGTCCTTCATAGGAGATACCCGAAGCAAGACCCGCTCTCCAAACATGAAAGCTACATTAAGAACCTTTCGGTCCATATAACTCTTCTGTCTGGACTGGGTTGTGCGAAGTTGAGACTGAATCACCTTCTCCTTATTCAGGGCATCCTTGACCAAGTCTATACCCAATAATCTAGCCTCCCCTGGCTCGAACCTACCCACTGTGGATCGATAATTCCTACCATATAGAGCCTCATACAGTGCTATCTGGATGCTCGACTAATAATTGTTATTGTACGCAAAATTCGCAAGTGGCAAGAACTGGTCCCATGACCCTCCAAACTTCATCGCACATGCACGAAACATATCCTCTAACATCTGAATAGTGCACTCCGCTGTCCGTCTGTCTGAGGGTGAAATGTTGTGCTAAGCTCAACTCCTGTACCCAACTCCTGTTGTACGGATCTCCAAAACTGTGATGTAAACTATGTACCCTGGTCAGAGATAATAGATACTAGTACGCCATGAAGCCTTACAATATCACGATTTTAGATTCGAGTTAGCTGCTCGGAATAATATGTGGTCATCACTGGAATGAAATGAGCTGACTTGATCAGCCTATCCACTATCACCCAAACTGCATCAAATCTCCGCTGAGTCTGTGGGAGTCAAACAACGAAATTCATAGTGATTCACTCCCAAATCCACTCCGGAATATCGAGCTTTTAAAGCTACCCACCCGGCCGTTGATGATCATACTTCACCTTTTGGCAATTTAGGCACCGAACAACATACTCCACTATGTCCTTTTTCATCCTCCTCCACCGGTAATGCTGCCTCAAGTCCTGATACATCTTCGCGACACCTAGATGAATAGAGTACCGCGAGCTATGAGCCTCTTGAAGAATCAACTCACGCAAAACATCTAGATTAGGCACACATAGCCTGCCCTACATCCTCAATACGCCATCATCCCCAATAGTGACCTCCTTAGCATCACCATGATGGACTGTGTCCTTGAGGACAAGTAGGTGGGGGTAATCATAATGACACTCCCTGATGCGATCATAAAGACAAGACCGAGCGACCACACAATCCAACACTCGACTCGGCTAAAAAATATCCAATCTCATAAACTGGCTGGCTAAGGCCTGAACATCCTATGCTAAGGGTCTGTTTGTTAATGGAAGATAGGCTAAACACCCCAAACTCTCCGCCAATGACTCAAATCATCGGCCACCATATTGGACTTCCCTGGGTGGTACAAAATGGTGATATCATAATCCTTAAGTAGATCCAACCACCTCCGCTGACGCAAGTTAAGATCCTTTTTGCTTGAACAGATGCTACAAACTCCGATGATCGGTGTAAATCTCATAAGAAACATCGTACAAATAGTGCCGCCAAATCTTCAAGGCATGAACAATAGCTGCTAACTACAGGTCATGGACAAGATAGTTCTTCTCATGCACATTCAGATGTCTAGACACGTAAGCAATCACCCTACCGTCCTTCCAACACCGCGCCAAGACGAATACGCGACGCGTCACAATATATAGTGTAAGACCCCAAACATGTAGGCAATAACAATACTAGGCTGTAGTCAAAGCTGTCTTGAGCTTCTGAAAGCTTTCCTCACACTTATGTGTCCACCTGAACGGAGAACCCTTCTGGGTTAGCCTTGTCATAGGTGCTGCAATAGATGAGAATCCCTCTATAAAACAACGGTAATACCCCGCCAAGCAAAGAAAACTGCGGATCTCTGTAGCTGATGACGGTGTAGGACAACTCTCCACTGCTTCCACCTTCTTCTAATCCACCTTGATCCCATCACTCAATACTTCATGACCCAAGAATACCACTGTGTATAGCCAAAACTCACACATAGAAAATGTTGTGTACAACTTCTTCTCTCTCAAAGTCTGAAGCACAGTCCTCGGGTGCTGCTCATGATCATCCCGAGTGCAGGAGTACACCAGGATGTCGTCAATAAACATAATGATGAAAGAGTCAAGATAAGGCCGGAACACATTGTGCATAAAATGCATAAAGGCTGCTGGGGCATTGGTTAGCCCAAAAAACATAACAAGAAACTCATAGTGACCATATCGGGTCCTAAAAGCAATCTTCGGGATATCCGGCTCCCGAATCTTCAACTGATGATAGCCTAAATGTAAGTCAATCTTGGAAAACATCCTGGCACCCTGTTGATAAGTTGGTATTTTACCAACTTAGTTCCTCTTTATATTTAAGTTACTGTATGATTTTGTTGAGAAACAAAGGCATATTCTGAGGTTTATTGACATATTTCAGGTATCAAGTGAATTAGAGAAGAAACAGAAGAAACCAAGTCAAAATGTGCAAAATTGTGGAAAAATGATTGCTGCTAGAGTACTCTTCGCGATCACAAACAGTGACACGCGATAGCATAAGGTTAGAAAATAATGCATCGCGATCACAAGGCATTTCCTGCGAACACGATGAAGAAGTTGGACCAGTCCTCTAAAATTCTATATGTAAACGCATGATTTAGTCGGTGATCGCGGTGTTTTGAAAGAATTACCCTTCGCGATCGCAATGCTATATACCAATCGTGATTCATTAAGTCTGGGCAGAAATCTAGGCAGTTTTGGCATTTCAAGATTTTGACCCCAAAACCATTTAATACATGACCTAGCAGATATTTTGGACATATTTGATCTTACACATCTTTGGAACACCTTAGACTAGAGAGAACAAGTTTTGGAAGCTAAGGTTCTTTCACACACACTTGGGTCTTGAAGATTTGAAGCTTTTGGTTGAGAATTTCATACCCATTTATGTTCATTTCTTCATTTCCTTGCTTTGTATTGAATATTTAAGTGTGTAGTATTTATTTTCAATACTTGAATCTTGTTTATGGAAATATTCATGTTTAAAGTGTTGATTAAATATCTTGTCGTTCTTATGTAATGAACGATTTTTATTTATTTATGAAGTGAGTTGTTGTTTCTTTAATTATTCTTGTTCTTTAATGTTTTCAAAGGGATTAGCTAACCCTAGGACTTTCCCATTTACTTCGAATTAATTGAGAATGATAATTTGGGATTGGGAAAGATTAATTAACAAGAACTTAAGGCTTTAACCCTCATTTTATAAATTCTACCTAGGGATAGGATTGAACTACTTGTAGCCATATCCGG
>ML250015.1:0-52532 GCA_005239495.1 Nicotiana undulata
GCTATACTTTGGACCGAGGTAAGTGTCTTGCCTAACTTTGGTGAGGGATTAGGTATTGCCTGCAATGTGTTATGTGTTTATCATGTAAAATGTATAGGTGAGGTGACGAGTACCTATACATTGTGAGTCTAGCATGCCCGCGAGTCTATTTTGATAAAATTCAGTTATTTCTTCAATGTTCATTATATTACGTGATTTCCTCTACTTGAGAAGTTGATTGTGGTTGATGTACCGGTTGTAGAGATTATGAAATGTCGGTTCAATTGAGAATCCAAGTACACAATATACATATTGAGTTGATTGGTTATAGCTGAGACCCTTGTCGGGCATTTATTGAGATATTGACTGATAGTTTCCCCTTGTCGGGTGATTTGAACTGTATTTTTCCACTATGCTGCGTTCCTTGCCATACACATTGTCTTTCATAGGTGAGGAAGAGTGTAAAGCATGAAGGGTGATGTCGTGCCATGTTTACATTCATTGAAAGCACGAAGGTTAATGTCGTGCCATGATTACATTGATTACATCATACATTCCATTGGGGAGGAAGAGGGTAAAAGCACGAAGGGTGATGCCGTGCCATTGTTTATCATTCAGACATTTACATTCATTCTTTATCATTCTCCGATAAATTGTTTCTTATCCTATTTGGTGTTACTTAACTGCTCTATCTTATTGTTTCCCCTTTATCTGCTCCCGTGACCCTATATGATTGTTACTTTCCTTGTCCTTGTTATCTGTATTACGTGTTGTAGAATAGGACAGGTGAACGCTATTGCTAAGTCTATCCTCGTCACTACTTCGGCCGATGTTAGGCTCGGCACTTACTCAGTACATGGGGTCGGTTGTACTGATACTATATTGCACTTCTCTATGTTGTGCAGATCCCGCTTCCGGACCCCGTGGACCACTCTGAGGGAGTCACCTTCAGTCCACATCGAGCTTCAAGGTATACCACTAGCGTTCGTGGACCCTGGAGTCTCTCCTGCTATTAGTATCCTATTGTCTTGTTTCTCCTTCCGTTCTAAAGACAATACTGTATTTCCTTTCAGACTTGTATTTAGTATTCTTATAGACAGTCCGTGAGGTTGTGACACCCTGGTTTTGGGATTTTACGATGTTGTTATCTTTATCATTTCATTATGCGTTTTTTGGAGTATTATTACATTTCTGCTGTAAAACTTTTGAAGTGGTTCTGGTTATTTCAGTAAAGGTTTGAAAGATAATTGCTTTATTACTGTCAAGTTGTTTTAAAAAGGTCAAGGTGTGGTGTACGTTGGCTTGTCTAGCGGGTTCAATGTTAGACGCAGTCACGGCCTGAAAGGTGGGATTTGGGGTCGTGACAACAATACACATAGAAAAGGGGTATTTCCAGTTTAATGATTTCAATTAACTAAGGCTTGCCTAGGCGTGGAACAATGCTCAGTAGTTACCTAGATTATTAAAGAAAACTGTTTGGGTTATTTTTGCCTAAAACATGTTGTACCTAAGTGCGTACAAAATGCAGAATCATTACCAATTATTTATAGACATGGTAAAACAAATTAGGTTCTTTTCATGTATTAGTAGCTTAACTAGGTGTTTTAAAACGAGACCTTAGAGAGTGGTTTCTATTACACATATAAAGGTACAGACTGTTTGAGATATGTGTTTAGGCTAAGTGCGATTTGAATGAGTATGACCCTAAGGCATGATTTATAATGCAGTGTGATACAGAACGATTATATGCAGAATTTCTAGATGCATAGTTTCGAGATAAGCAAGAATGATAGTTTTAATTGTTGTTTACCTAAAGCAGGACCTCTACGTATAGAGCACAGTAAGATAGGATCGCAATTTTGTTGGCGCATTCGTTATAAGGCAGGAATTAGGTTACATTTCAGAATACATGGGCAGAATTACATGGTAGCAGTTTTATTATTATTATTGATCCTATGAACAGGATATCTAAGTGAAGGCAAGGAATGATTATATGCTGAAAGAAAATCAAGTGAATGAACCTAATGTCATGGTATCTAAATGCATGCATGCTTGGCATGTTGTACCTAAACATGGTTTCTATTGCACATATAAAAGAAAGTAAACCTATAGGCATGATTTCTACCCGTACTTAGAGTATAGCATGCATATCCCCACCCATTTTCACTATCCGACCCCAGAATCGTTTTTTTACAAATAGTTATTACAAACTTCTGAATATGAATTACATAATTAAAAATAGGAAAAGAAGAAGTTAACTATAGGGAGCCTGCAATAATAGGCCCAAGTCTCCAGATCCTCACTGCCATATGTCATAACCTTTCATAATCCGGGTGTGTCAGAGTTCCTTAGGACCTCGGAGGATCACAAGCAGTGCTCACACCCAGATTTCATAGCCAAGATGGAGTAAGTGCAGTGTGGGAATGCCAGCCTTGTGTGTCAGAGTTCAAAGGGTACTCAAAGGGTCCCCAAGGCAGTGCTCACACGAAGGGGGCTGAACTTAAGAAACTAAGAGTAGAGTGAGATGTGCTCATAACTTGGGAAGTTTAAGTGAAAACAATATTGAAAACAGTTTGAAAAGAGGAGGGACTTAGTAAAGATCAGCCTCTTTTAGAACAAAGGTTCAACCGACGAAAACAATTTTTTTTAGAGACACCAAACTCAAAACAAAAATAAAGCTAGCATCACATAAATGACCCAGGGTGGCCTAGCAGTCACAAACAAGAGTGAGAGGTTTGAGGGACACATACACAGCCTGTGAAGCAGGCAGAATCACACATAGACCCACAATCAAGGGTTCCTAAGAGTTCAGGGGCGGTCATGGGTATAACTAAGTGTCAATTAGAGTAACATATCAACCAAGCGACTAACATCATGATTGAACTAACATATTAGTCATAGACATGGAGATTCATATAAGGAACATAGGCTAAGTGTAGAGAGACACATTGGTGAAGTGAAACTAAACATGTAGAGGGGATTCAGAACTCTAATTGCATGTTGAACAGCAAAATCATAAGTAGAAACATATCAAAATACAAGGAATTGAACTGTCAATAGAAACATATTGGTTTGATGACTGAAGCTTAAATCAGAACATACCAGTATGATGAAGAAAGGAGTAATACAAGCAAAGATAGGAGATGCATAGTAGTTAGCCTTGGCTTGCAGCCGGCTAACTTAAAGTAATAGCAAGTAGCACAAAAGAGAAGATAGAGAAAGTATGAAACTTTAGTTGTGAAAGAGAGAGTGCACAGATCAGTTTGTATCTATGTCTCTCTGTGTTAAAGAAAGATTAAAGTATTTATAGCTTTTGAAAACGAGTAGAAAATAAGGTGAAAAGTACTGGTTTAACATAATAATGGAAGTAATATTCAATCAGAATCAATCACAGGCCTAGACTCCCTTTGATTAGGGAGTCCTAATTCAAACGGACACACTTGGTGTTACATAAGGAAAGAATCAATTACGAACTAATTTTACTATAACAAGAGTAGTAAGGCATGTATCATGTGATAAAGGTCAAATACATAATCTTTCACATAAGGAAAATATATACTGGATACTTGACAGCATGTTTGAGCACATAAATAAGGTAGGATACAATAAAATTATAAAAATCAGCCACAAGAATCACGGATGGGACTAAAATCTCAAAGAATTAGTTCTAATTAAGGAAGTCATCTCACAAATAAGGAAACAATTTGAAAATCAATACGGGATTATAAGGAACATGCACAAAATTATAGATTCAAGGAGAATATCACAACATTACTAAGAGATGCACAGAATCAGTACGGTATTGAACAATCAGACTTATTAAAACAAATAGTCATGAAGGTCAGAGAACCCTAAGCAAGAAAATCACAGAAATAATAACCTTAACAACAAAACTACATCGAGAAGCATAAAACTCAGAGAGAGTCTGGAAGAACATATAGATAAGCAAACGTAATAAATAATACGAACATAAACCCTAAAAATTGGGGCTTCGTCAGAATACTTCAGGGTAAAAGAGGAGGTTTAAGTAGAACGTTTAAAAACATACTGGAAATCAAGATTAGTATTAAAATTAGAAGATAAAAACATTTTAAAAAGGGGTCAAGAAACCCTAGTTGAAGATGAAGAGTTATCTCATAGAAACCTGGAAAAACTTTGAGGAAAACAACGATAAACTCAAAATATACATAGATCTATAACAGATCTAAAAGAAATCGTAAAACCTTAAATTTTAGGGTTTCAGAGAACCCAAGGAAAAATGAGAAAACCCTAAGGCTTCACCGGCTTTTAGCCGGAGAGGTCATAGATCTTACTCAGGCAGCCGGAGGTGGCCGAAAATGGCATGAGAAACCATGAGATGTGAGTGAACCGCCTTCTGGTTCCTCTGAGGGCCTCAAGGTGGTAATACCCGGCGTAGAAGTGAAGCAAAGGCCAAGCCATGGTGAGAGGCCATGATTTCCGGCAGGAGAAGTGGCTGGAGGAGATGAACGGACTATATCGGAGGAAGGAGGCGAGGGGAAGGTTCTAGAGAGAACCAGAGGGATAGAGAGAGATTAGAGAGATGAAAATGAGGGGTGTGAAATGAGAGGGGTCTGGGGGTTAGGTTAGAGTTAATTAAGGAAATTATGATCTGGGCCGTTGATCTAATTTGATCAACGGATAAGATTGATCCGGGGTTGGGCGGGTATGGAATTGGTTTGGGCTGGGTATGGAATTGGGTTGGGTTAAAAATTAGGCTAGAATTTAAATGAAATGTGGTTAATTGTTAAATACCCATCAAAATTAGATCATTAATTAATAAAAATAGGTAATAATTGTAAAAAATAAAATTAATGCTATATAAATGAAAATTAAGGTAATTAGCTAGTATAACGATATAAAAATGATCGATTATCGAATTAAAAATAGCATGAATGCGCAATCAGGCCATAATTGCAAAATATTGTATAATTATAATTAAATAGTGCCTAATTGGTTAATTTGTGAAATAGTTAAATCCTAACAGAATTAAATAGGATTACAAATAATATATTGAGCTGGGAAACATTTTGAAATTATTTATAATATAATTTATGAATAATCATGGAATACAAAAATACTAAATAAATAGAGAATGAGTTGATAAAAATACGAAAAATTGTGAAAAAATACCACTCACGTTAAAAATGATTTTGAAGGTAACATGTAGGTTTGAAAATAATTTTGAGGAAAAATTGGGTATCAACAAGTGCACTTTTATCCTGATTTCCTCAGTTCCACTCAAAATCCCAACCAACCACCCCACACTTTAACTTTTACATATTTCATCATAATTCAAGTGCTTATAGGAGGTGATAGGGTTCAAATAGATGGACAATTCAAAAATTGGGCAAGGCTTGTAATGTGGCTGCCAAAGAACAAGATTACAGACTCAAAGGGGTTAACTATGGTCTATAGCAATTAGGCGGGTAAAATGTACATATCCGGCTCACAAAGAAACGCCTATATCACTTCCAAGACTGAACAAAACTACTATTTCGCTTTGCAAACACACGGGGCAAGTTCTAGGCATCAAATGCAATGCACAGAATAATACAAAGTCTCACACACACATGGAACATGACTCAATCCAGTTTGGATCATCAGACACTCCGCTTAGGGTACTTACGCCAAATCAAGAACACACATTTTAAGGCTTTCTCACAAGAGTCAACCAATGAGCCTAAGTGTCACACTAAGCTAGTCTATATTCAAGGCACCATGAAGTTAAGGGATCCTCTTTCAATTCTTCCCCTCGCCCATAAGTTCCTAACTAAAAATAAAAAAACTAACTACACCCGGTTCAAATAAAACCCTTGAAAAAGAACCGTGGTTTGAAGAAAAACCAAGGGGGAGTTGATACACTACTACAAACCAAAATATTTTTGTGTTTTTTTTGTTCGACTTTAGTCCCTCAAGAAACCCGTCGAGTGGTGTCCATCGTCGGGCCAAGTCGAAGTTAACTTAAAAAACAAAACTACCAAATCAAATATATACATATACAACAACAACATACACATCGTCCCCCCCTAAGCAGAGTAAGGTAAGGGGACTTCCCTAGTACTCAGTCCTGGTCGGAGATAGTGCCAGGATCGAGTTGACAAGCTCGTCCTAGCGCCCTCAGCCAACCCATAATCTTCTTCTCACACTTTGCACTTTGAGTAGCCAGAGCATCAACTCTAGTACCCAGGTCCGTGACCAAAGTGCGCAGCCCAACCATTTCCTGCTCCAGAGCTGTCAGACGGGTACTCCAGCGGGCCTGAGATGGACCTGCCTCATCTGAAATCTGCACCTGTGAAGGTGAGTCATGCATTGCCCCCTCCTGACCATCATCATCATCATCATCCGACTCATCCTAGGTGTCATCTTGAGCAGCTCCAGGTTCCACCGGGTCTTACCATATGGTTACTTTGCTTGCCTTGAACGCGACCTTCTTTGGCACCATCCCATCCATGTTGGGGTTCTCAAGAACTCTTGCCGCTCTGCACAATCTGGTGACCGGAGAAGGAAAGTATAATCCATACTTCTTCTCAGTTGAGCGGATGCACATTTCATCCTGGATAAGACGGGCCACATCGAAATCATGGCCATTCATAAAACACCATATCGATGCTGCCCTAGGCCCATTTACATAAGTGGTGCTGCTCGATGGCAGCAGGCGACTGTTGATGACGGTCAACCAACACTTTTCCTCCCAAGTGAGGAATGACAAGTTCAGGATGCTCCTAGGTGTAATCCATACTAAGTCTTTGCCTGACACACAAATGGTTTGAACGAATAGGTTCCAAGTGACAGGCTTTTGCTAGTATGTATGGTAAAAATCTTCAACCCCATCGAAAGCTGGCAACCTATACACTCGTTTGATGGCCTCAAGTGAAGCATTCACCCTGGTTTAGCGCATCGCGACAACCCAATTCTCATGTTCCGGGCAATTAGCATAGAATTCTCTAACAATCATCACACTGCCATCCTCCGGCTCCTCAAAGAAAATTTCAAGCCGATGCCTCATCAATTCATGGTACATGTTCGGGAATTCAATCTGTAGAGATGCCCTGTCAATGTCCTGTTTGGGAACAGGCTTCTTGGACGCCTTCTCACTAAACCTCTCCTGAGCTTTTCTGGACACAACCCGACTATTGTCAAATTGGCTCGAGCTAGCCTGTGCCCGAGCTCGGGAAGAACCTCCCAGTCCCCTGGCCAAGGATCCTGTGGCACGTCTCTTCTTGGATGGATTCATGATACCTGACAAAACAAGTTCCACTATTAGTAAGGGTGTGAATTATGTGAACCTAGTGCGGTTACTCAGACTTCACCCGCACCATGGTCACAATAGCATTTAAAGCTCATTGGGGCAATTCAACAAACACCTAGTGTGCATATGGCTACAATTTAGTACAAATAACCCCATGGAGTTACCAATCCTCCCAAATCAACTACAATGGCCTCACATACCCATCTCTACCACAATCTACCTCTAAAACAAGAAAGACATGATTTTTTCCTACCATTTTATACACTAGCAACTAAAAAGAAGAGAAATTTACTATAAAATCTCTACAAGAATCTAAAAATACACTACAAAAGAGAAAAGAAAAATATTAAAAAGTAAGGAAGGAATCATGAACTTACTTGATATTCTTGAACAATAGAGGTGGTAGCTTGTTAATGGAGAGAGTGGAAGAAGGAGAGATTTGGTGAGAGGAGGAAGATGGAGAAGGAGGGGGCGTGTGTACGGAGATTTTGAGGGGGAGATGGAGAGTTAGATTAGGAGAGGGAAAGGGAATGGGGAAAGTGAGGGTAGTTTGGCGGATTTAGTGGGGGATAGGTGGGGTAGTTTAGGTTTTAGTGGTGTAATAAGAAAAAGAAAAAAAATAAAAAAAATTAAAAATTAAAAATGAATTTTATACTTAGCTGTCGCCCCGACTGCGCCCAGCTCCGCGGTCGCGGACGCTGGGCAGAACATTGTTGAAACACCGCGCCCTGTCCGCGGTTGGGATCGCGGTTGCGGTGACCAAAACAGAGCACTGTGCAACTTCCGCGGTCGCGGACCTAAGGCAGAAACTCTCCCACTCACCGCGCCCAGGTCCGCGGTTGGGACCGCAGTCACAGTTTGGTACTCCGTAATGTTTTATGTTTTCTTCAATTTTTTCCTTTTCGGGGTTAGATTTTGACCCCGGCTCCTCCCGATGTGCACCAACATTTCCCTGTACACTAATAATTTGGTTAGTATCGTTCACATCAAATACAACAATAAAACAAATGAAAAACAAAAGAAAATCATGGGTTGCCTCCCAAGAAGCGCGTGAGTTAACGTCGCGGCACGATGATTACAACAAATCAATGGGTTGCCTCCCATGCAACGCCTGATTTATTGTCGCGGCACAACGCATATAAGCACATTTAAGGTTCGCTTGACCTCTGAGGCTCGGTCAAATGGGTCACTTACACTTCCTTTGCTTCATCCATACCCACATAATGTTTCAATTTGTGCCCATTGACTCTAAACGCGCGATAGTCTTTCTCTGCGGCAATCTCGATAGCACCTGTGGGGAGCACTTCAACCACACGAAACGGCCCTGACCATCGTGACTTTAGTTTACCCGGAAATAACCTTAATCCTGAGTTGTAAAGCAATACCATATCTCCAGGTTTAAAATTCCTCTCAATAATGTTCTTATGATGTAACATCTTCATTCTCTCTTTGTACAATCTTGTGCTCACAAAAGCAAGATAGCGGAACTCATCAAGTTCAGGCAACTCCGTGACTCTACTTGTTCTCGCAGCATCCATGTCGAGATTCAACTGTTTCAGCACCCACCAAGCTCTATGCTCCAACTCCACCGGCAAGTGACATGCCTTTCCAAACACCAACTTGTATGGTGACATGCCGATTGGTGTTTTGAAAGCGATTCTATAAGCCCAGAGTGAGTCATATAACTTTCTCGCCCAGTCCATTCTTGTGGCATTCACGATCTTAGTTAACACACTCTTTATTTCTCTGTTTGACACTTCCACTTGCCCGCTTGTCTGCGGATGATATGGAGTGGCCACCTTGTAGCGTACATTATACTTCTCTAGCAACTCCGCGAAGGCTCGGTTACAGAAATGAGTGCCTCCGTTACTGATTATGGCCCTTGGAGTGCAAAACCGGGTGAATATGTTCTTTCTCAGGAACCCAATCACCACCTTTGCATCATTGGTGGGGAGTGCTGCAGCTTCCACCCATTTGGACACGTAGTATACAATGAAAAGTATGTACTTATTACCATATGAACTAACGAAGGGCCCCATGAAGTAGATTCCCCATACATCAAACACTTCGACCTCCTGAATTGGGTTCATGGGCATCTCATGGCGACGGAAAATATTCCCGATTTTCTGGCATTCATCACATCCCTTTACCCATAAATTTTCATCTTTAAACATTGTTGTCCAGTAGAAGCCTTCTTCCAGAACTTTCGTGGCCTCCTCCGAAATGTCCACCATATGCTGATGCATGACATGCCTGCAAAACAGAAGACTGATCTATCTCGGGGATACACCTCCGGATCATGTTGTCAACACAAATCCTAAAAAAATAAGGTCCATCCCAATAGTACATGCGGCAATAACGGAAGAACTTTTTCTTTTGCACAGAGGAAAGGTCATAAGGAACTATACCACTCACCAGGTAGTTTGCAATGTCTGCATACCATAGCACTTCCTCAAGACTCGTGGCTAGTATCTGCTCATCTAGAAAGGTTTCCGGAATCTCTTCCACCTCAACCGCTTCTTCATCTCCTTCCAGTCTCGACAAGTGATTAGCTACTTGATTTTTCGCTCCCTTTCGATCACGAATTTCCAAGTCGAACTTTTGTAGCAGTAGCACCCAACGAATCAGGCGCGATTTTGACTATTTCTTCTCGATCGGGTACCTGAGAGCAACATGATCAGTATAGACAATTACCTTCGAGCCTATCAGGTATGATCTGAACTTGTCAAACGCGAACACTACTGCCGGCATCCCCTTCTCAGTCACAGTGTAGTTCAGTTGGGCTCCACTCAACGTTCTACTTGCGTAGTATATTGGGTACATGATTTTATCTTTCCGCTTCCCAAGCACTGCTCCCACCGCATAGTCACTTGCATCACACATTAGCTCAAATGGTTGCTCCCAGTCAGGGGGCAACAATGATAGGTGTTGTGACCAGTCTCTTCTTCAATTCCTCAAATGCTACCCTACAGTCATCAGAAAACACAAAATGGTGATCTTTTTCAAGCAATTTACACAAGGGGTTAGAAATTTTGGGAAAGTCTTTTATAAATCTCCTATAGAAACTGGCATGCCCGAGGAAACTTCTGATTGATTTGACGGATGTGGGTGATGGAAGTTTTGCTATCACGTCAACATTTGCGCGATCTACCTCAATACCCTTACCTGATACCAAGTGTCCCAAGACTATACCTTCTTGTACCATGAAATGGCACTTCTCCCAGTTTATCACCAGATTAGTTTCTATACACCTCTTCAATACTCTCCTCAAGTTCTTAAGGCAATCATCGAATGAATTCCCCACTACTGAGAAATCATCCATGAAAACCTCCATTATTTCCTCTACCATGTCCGTGAAGATGGCTATCATGCACCTTTGGAATGTGGCAGGAGCGTTGCATAGGCCAAACGGCATTCTCCGAAAAGCATAAATACCATAGGGGCAGGTGAACGAGGTCTTCTCTCCGTCCTCTAGTGCAATAGAGATCTGATTGTACCTTGAGTACCCATCCAGAAAACAAAAATGGGACCTCCCTGCCAGTCTATCTAACATCTGATCAATGAATGGAAGTGGGAAGTGGTCTTTTCGGGTAGCCAAGTTCAACTTCCTGTAATCCATACAGATTCTCCAGCCTGTGACAGGTAGTGTAGATATCAATTCATTCTTATCATTTTTTACTATCGTCATTCCACCCTTCTTTGGTACACATTGAACTGGGCTAACCTAGTTGCTATAAGAGATGGGGAATATGATTCTCGCATCTAACCACTTAATAATTTCTTTCGTCACCACTTCCTTCATATTGGGGTTCACCCTTATTTGGTGTTATCTGGAAGGTTTGTGCCCATATTCTAGTAGAATCTTATTCATACAGAATCGCCTTGATATCTTCCATGGTCCACCCAATTGCAGTCTTGCACTCTGTTAGTACCTTCAAAAGTTCTTATGCCTGCACACCTAACAAAATATAATGAGATAATAATAGGTAACGTTGGGTTAGGTCCTAATAATGCATACATGAGATGGGTGGGTAGTGGCTTCAGCTCCAACTTTGGGGGTTCTTCTATGGATGGCTTGACCGGAGGAGTTTTTCTTTCCTCTAAGTGCAAGGGCTCAAATTCGAGATCCCTCTTCCAAAAACCTTTGCCCTCAAGAGCAAGCACCCATTCTGCCAATTTTTCTCCATTAGCCTCATCTAGGTTCATAAGACAAACTTCTAGAAGATCTTGAATGTTCAATGTCTCATCATCCTCTTCCAAAATTACATCCACGACATTTATTAGAGAGCAATTGGCGAATTCACTTGGTCACCTCATAGATTTCTGCACATTGAATGTTATTTCTTCATCATTTAATCTCATCTTGAGCTCTTCGTTTCACAGTCAATTAGAGCTCTTCTAGTGGCCAAGAATGGTCTTCCCAAAATTATGGGAATTTTCTCATCAACCCGACAATCAAGAATGACAAAATCTGCCGGAAACACAAACTTCCCAACTTGCACAACACATCATCAAGGATACCAGAGGGCCTCGTTACTTTCATGTCAGCCAACTACAATAACATGGACGTTGGTCTAGCTCTTCCAATCCCGAGCCTTTTATAGATAGCCAGGGGCATAAGATTTATGCTTTCCCTCAAATCACACAATGCCTTAGAAAATGCAAAGTTACCTATAATGCAAGGAATTGTGAAACTCCCTGGTCAGACAACTTCTCATCAATGGGTCTCGTCACAACAACACTGCAAGTTTGAGTTAGTGTAACTGTGGCCAAGTCTTGGAAGTCAAACTTGCGGGACATCAAGTCCTTCATCATTTTCGCATAGCCAAGCATCTCCTTTAAGGCATCAATTAATGGAATATTTACCTAAATTTGCTTCAACATCTCCAAGAACTTCTTATATTGCTCATCTTTCTGTTATTTGGCCAGTCTCTGTGGGAATGGTGCTGGAGGTCATTTATGTACTGTGATTTTATTTTTCTCTTGTTCATGCACTACCTCCACTATCGGCTCCCGTGTTGTCTCAGCTTCTTTCATAGCCTCTTTTTCTTTGCTGGCATCTTCTTGAGTATGTTGTACCGTCACCTCAGTCAACCCTACTGAGTCATCTACCTCAATGGCACTTGGCCAAGTGTCTCTTTTGCGAGCAATCTCTTGCTCCAAGTCTAGGTCTCTATCATTTCGTAGACTCACTGCCATTAGCTTCCTCGAGACCTACTCCTTTGGATTTATCTCTGTGTCTACAAGTAACATCCCCTGAGGACGATTATTCAAAGCTATCTAAATATGACCCAATTGGACCTCAATATTCTTTATAGCTGACTCGTGTGAGTCTACTCTTTCAGTTATTTACCCAGTGGACCTAATCAATTGTTGCATTATTCCCTCGAGTCTAGCAAACCCATCTTCCTGTCTCCCAGTGTGTTGTTGTTGAGGTGGATGATAAGCGTGATGGTGATTCTGATGGTTGTAGCCATGTTGCCTTTGGTAAGGCGTCACATTACCTTGTGGTCGCATGACCCCAAGATTATTGATGTTATTGTGCTGCTGCGGGGCTGGCCTGTATTGTTGATTATGCTGATCCCAATTCTGACAACCTAGTCTCTATCCTCCATAGTTGGACACATAATTCATATTTTCCTGATATTGTTGGTGATCGTCATCCGCACTCCACGAGAAACTATATGGATGATTAATGCAAGATGTACATAAACCCCCATTAGTTTTATCAACAATGTGTACCTGCTGTTTCTGGCCTGACTCGTCAACTTTTTTGGTGAGGATGCTCATTTGTGTCATTAGAGTGGCCATATTTTCAGCTAGAGAGTTAGCTGGGTCTAAGGACACTAAGTGAACCACAAGAGTGATTGGAGCGTTCCTGGTCATCCATCCCGATTTTTGTGCCATCTTGTTAAGTAAGATTTTGCTCTCCCTGAATGTTTTACTCAAGAATGCTCCACCTCCCGAAGCATCAACATTAGCTTTCAAGCTATCTGCCAGACCCATGTAGAACCTCTGCTCCAACATCTGTTCCGGAATCCCATGGTGTGGACATAAACCAGCAGCCCTTTGAACCTTTCCCAAGTCTCTTGCAGTGTTTCTGTTGGTTTCTGTCTGAAGCTCAAGATCTCATCAATTTGCTAAGCAGTCTTGTTGGGTGGGTGAAATTTGTTCACGAATTGCTTGACTAATTCCTCCCAAGTATTAATGGAATTTATGGGGAGTGAATTGAGCCAAGTCTGAGCTGCTCCCGTCATAGAGAATGGAAATACAATAGCCTTATTGCTTCTGGAGTCACATTGTGTTGTCCTTGTGTGGCACAGATTGACAGGGAATTATTTAGATAATGTTGAGGATCTTCGATGTATGACCCTGAGAATAGTCCCTTATTTTGCAACAAATGCAGCATGTTGTTTGTGATTTGGAATGAATCAGATTGTATCAGCGGGACTACAATTGCGGTGGCTAAATTGTCCGTTGTGGGTTGTGCCCAATCATACAAAGCAGCCTCTGGCACAAGAGGCACCACCACCTGCTCATTTGGGTCATTTACGTTATCCCCATTATCCCAGTTGTTTACTTGGTCTGCCATGTCTGGTTCAAGTTGTTCGGTCAAGTTTTGTTGTTGTTTGCTTTTCATGTTTGCACGATTCAATGCCTTGAAAACTTTCTCAGGATCTGATAATGCTTCGAACACTTCACCAGTTCTTGAGGGTCTAGGCATGCACCTGTAACAC
This sequence comes from Nicotiana undulata, assembly GCA_005239495.1. Lineage (NCBI taxonomy): Eukaryota > Viridiplantae > Streptophyta > Magnoliopsida > Solanales > Solanaceae > Nicotiana > Nicotiana undulata. The sequence continues at coordinate 13,987 of ML250015.1, forward strand.
CCAAGATTACAAACGTTAGAATTTCAATGTATTTAGTTGAAAGTGAAGAAAATTGACTACAGTAAGAATTTTTGCACTTCTTTTAACTTTAATTGATAACACCATTAATTCCCCGAAAACGGCGCTAACATTTGATCGCGCCCAACTATGCCTTATAAAAAGGACAAAGCGGTCGCTGCAAATATATTTCGGTTATTAAGTCCGGAGTCGAATCCCATAAGGAATTAACCTATCAATTACCGCTATCAGACCGACACAATTCTGCGTAATCAACTTCCCAAGATATTTAGATAACATATTGTTGTTTTCTAACTAACTATTACTTAATGAGACTGCAGTAAATAAGAACTACCTAAGAACGGGTTGTAAACAATAATTGGAATGATCTAAGTTTATGATTTCCTCTATTGTTGGAATCCTTTCCGCTATGTTTGTTATAAATTTGCCTAAGTCTTCTCTATCAATCATGAGCACTCTGACTGTCGTATATCTCTCCAGAGTAATTACGACAATATACTAGACATATTCTCCGGAATTACGCTAGCTAGCTTTAATTACAGCACACTTAGATCGCACCCAAGGTTTTGTTATCCCTAATCCCACCTTTAAACCCTTCGTATTGATTCCTCATATACGTCAGGAGTGATGTTGTTCAACAACGACCTAAATATGCACTCTCTCCCGAGTAATGCACACTAAATAGGCACAGCTAATTGAGGGCCCTTCAATTAACAGCAACAAGCATGTAGTTTAACAAATAGAGATAAAACTTTCTATATTAACATAACAAGAAATTCATCCTTCAATAGGTTCCATCAAAACCCTAGATTAAATGTTTAGCTACTCATACTAATGCAAAACATAGCAATAATGATTCACAATGATAAGTATAAAGAAGAACAAAGAAACTCTAAAGAATTGCTTGATCTTTTCTCCCTTGTTCTTGCCTCCAATTATGTCTAAAACAAGTCTAAACTGACTTTTGGGAGAGTTTTGGGTTCTTATAGGGTTAGGTTAATTGCCCAAGAATTTACACTTTCGCCCTTGAAGTTCTTCGCTGCTAAACCTTCTTTTTAAGCCGCGTTTCATCGAGCCTGCGGATTTGGCTTTTACAACTTTCTTTGCTCTTTTTTATCCGGGCTATCATTGATTGGACTTGTATGTACATAATTGACTCCAAAACGCTCTTTATCTTCCTCCTATCTCGGAGTAGCTCCTGCAAAACATAAAATTCTCAATTAGAGCATTTTGTTATCTTTTAGCATTTAAACATCAATAAAGTATGGTTAATTTAGAGTATAAATAACGTCTACATTGCATAATTGTCACGACCCATTTCCGGAGTCGTGATGGCGCCTGTCGTGGAACTAGGCCAACCACCCATTTATTTCTAAACTAGGTCCAATTACCAGTGAAATACCATTTTTAATAAGTCTGAAAATAATAACAATAAGAAATCTGAAGTTGAAACTTATTAATGAAAAAAAGACTCAAATCCTAGAAATCTCGGATCCAGTGTCACACAGTCATGAGCTGCTAATACATAATATAAATGAAAGAGGAATGACCAACATAGTCTGAAAAGTAAATAACGACAAGTAGAATAGGAAAGAGACGACGAGATCACGGTCGCCAGCTGCTACCTCGACAACTATGATGGAAACTGTCAGCTACTCAATGACCAGAGCCGAGTCCCGATGTACCTGGATCTGCACACAAGGTGCAGGGTATAACGTGAGTACACCAACTCAGAAGTAACGAACCCAAACTATGGGCTGAGAGGTAGTGACGGACTAAACCTCCGATGTTTGTGAACAACAATACATAACTTGAACATGACATTAATATGGCAGAAAATAAGAAAGATGCACCAAATTATGTCTGTAAACTCTACATACCAGTATATGATCATAAAGAATCAGAAATGATATGTACACAGTATCCCTGCTCTCACAATGAAGTCCACTCAGTACTAGAATTGGCCTTCAGGCCCAGGGAAGGTCCATCCCGGATTATGCATAAACCCAAGTGACGTAGTCACCGAGTACTAAGGAAAAGTCCAGTCCAGCCCCAAAGAGAAGATCCATCTCCGGAACATATCACTCGGACAAGATTCATGTCCAGGGGCGATCTATCCCTCAATATATATCAATAACTTCGGCAAGATCCATGCCCAGGGAAAATCCATCCCTCAATATATGTGCGCTCACTGGGGGTGTAAAGACTCCGTAGGGGATCCTATAAGCCCAAGCGCTATATCAAGCCAACGAAGGCATGATTCATTGATGGCTGCGGTGTGCAGTCCAATCTCATAACTGTCTCAATACCAGGCTCTCGGCCTCACTCAGTCAATACCTTCCAGTCCTACTCACAAGGCTTACAGATATAAGATTCGGCGCAAAACAATGATAACAGATAAATAAACTAACAATTGTTTAGACTGAGGCATGAAACATATGCAATAACAGGACTGAGTACATGAAAGCAAATATTCACAGATAGAGACAGCAATAACTGACCATTCTGGTCTGAACAGATTGGCGTGAAGCCTTAGCATTTATGCTTAACATAGTTTCTAATATATTCGAGGTAAATATCACCTTCACAGTACAAGTATCAGCCTGGAATAACCATTAGGCAGTGCCATGGGATGAGCTAGGCCAAAAATATCCGGTGTACGCCCGCATGCCTGTCACTTGGCACGTGTGTCACCTTAATTAACATCAAATACCAGATAATTTGGGGTTTTGAACCCTCAGTTCCAAGTTTAGAAACGTTACTTACCTCAAAACCGGCTAATATACTACTCCGTACTGCCCTTGCCTCGAAATTCAGCCTCCGGGTGCTCCAAATCTACCAACAATCAGATGAATATCATTATAATATGCTAAGGAACTAATCCCAATCGAAATTTATCAAAAATACTCAAAATCCCGAAAGTGGTCAAACCCGACCCCCCAGCCCACGTCTCGGAATACGAAAAAATTTACAAAACTGAAATCATTATCTTCCCCCGAGTCTACTCATATCAAATTTACCAAAATTCGACTACAATTACCCCTTCAAATCATCAAAAGAATTTCCCAACTTTTCTTCTCCCTTTTCCCCAATTTCCATGATAATAATCAATATTAATTCATGAAATTAGACTAAAAGTGATTAAAGAACACTTACCACAAGTCTCCCACTGAAAATCTCTCCACAAAACTCCTTCTCCCGAGCTCTCTAATGGTGTTTTGAAAAAATGGCTAAAACCCTCGTTTTGAACTTTAAGTTTATGCCCAGGTATTCCGTCTACGCGATCGCGGACATCCAGTCGCGATCGCGGAGAGCAACTCAACAGCTCCAAATTTTTAACCTTACACGATCACAAATGCCACCGCGCAATCGTGAGGCACCTTAAATCAAACGCACGCAATCGCGACCTTCCCACGCAATCGCGAAGAGATAACTAGACCCTTCCTCACGCGCCTTACAGACCTACGCGATCACGGGCCTTACCACGCGATCGCACTGCATCATAGCCTCTACCTCTGCGATTGCAACCTCCCTGCTGCGATCGCATAGAACAAACATCCAAACTTCATCTCTAAGCCTACGCGATCGCAGGACTCCCTACGCGATCACGGAAGAGAAAACCAGAGTCCAAAAACACCAGAAACTCTGCAACTACCCAACTTCCAAACTTGGCCCGTTATCCACCCGAAACACACCCGAGGCCCTCGGGACCTCAACCAAATAACCAATACATCCTAAATGATCATTCAAACTTAATTGAGCCTTCGAAACATCAAAAACAACATCAAAACTCCAAAAAACCCATCGAATTCAAGCCTATGAACTTCCAAATTTCTAAATTCCACCAACGATGTCGAACCACTCAAAACAACTCCGATTGACCTGAAATTTTGCAGACATATCCAAAATGACATTACGAACCTTTTCCAACTATCGGAATTCTATTCCGACCCCGATAGCCTATTTCCACTGTCGACCGAAAATCGCCAAAAATTAACTTTCGCCAATTCAAGCCTAATTCTACACCGGACATCACAAAATTATTCCGAACACACTCCTAAGTCCAAATTCACCTAATGGATCTATCCGAGCCATAAAATCCATATTCCGAGGTTATTTACTAATAAGTCAACTCTCGGTTGACTTTTTCCACTTTAAGGCTATTTTTAAAGACTAAATGGTTAAACTCGCACTACAACCATTCCAATTCTGAGCCTACCAACTCTAACACATCGAGAACAGTATAACCAACCTATGCCAAGGCAATAACAGGAATAACGGTGCAAATTCTACGGAACGACCGACGGGGTCGTTACATTCTCCCCCACTTAAACATACATTTGTCCTCGAACGTGCCTAGAGTTATTCCAAACACCACCAAAAATTGTTGTGTAACCTACCATTCACATATTAGGAGGAGATTCCACTTCACCTTACTCCATATAGGTCTAATAGCACATCACCGTTGAAATTTCGAAGTCCGATCCTGACCCATAAACCTTAGAACTAAATTTTCACTTCTGAGTCCATTCACAAGATCAAATTTCCACGACTATAAGCTGAAATAGTCTGAACACGTTGTATCAAGCCATATCCGCAACACAAGATGAAATCACATAATATACCACATGACTCAATCACCCATAGCGATGAATCCTAATCACAATAGTTGTTTATAATAACCCAATACCGGTGATAACCCCTTATCAAACAAAGTCTTGCTTTAACACCTTCATATGGTGCCGATGATGAGAGAAACACGTAGAAACCAACAACCATTCGTCCGATCAGCATCAATACTATCCAGATCCATAACTTTTGCAACTCGTGCACTCAATAACAACATGCCAATAGCTCAATTCATAAAATAGAAGATTTAAACGAGAGGACTATACTGCCACTAACTCTTGCCATTACCACATCATGCGAAAAGCCTGATACACATCGTGAAACCATATCACACAAATCCGACACCAAGGATCATACCTCTACCTGACTGACCAGCAAAGCGTGATCCCATCCAACCGCTGGACCACATGACATACTCCAAGCCACCTTGCTCAAAATGAATAACTATGCGAAATTCGACATCAATTACTCAAAGTGCATTGCCATAACCACGGGGAGGACGATACCATGCCACCCGAACCAGAAAGAACATAACCAACACGTCTCAATCCTGCAACACCCAATTACTTACCTTACTCAAATCTCGCTATAAAGCCCCGATAGAACTACACCCCATGCACATATATAACCAACGATCACAACTCCTCAAAACACCAAAAGGTAACTCATAGATCACTCCAAACCACGAATAAGCTCAGTGACAATCAAATGGTACATCCCTCAACAATAGCAATTTGGGATCAATAATTTCGACTCAGTGTAGAACACACACCCATACTGGCCTACCAATAATTATATTCTAAATCAACTCTGGTCATCCACAACAGGTAGATAACTCTCCAAAGGTTCATAATGACAGAATCATAACATATACTAACACTTGACTAGCTTTGCTCGCATCCTCATAGTTCACCACCACAAAATAATTCGTTTATTAGAACTCTTAATATCAAAGTCCATGAAGCGCACAAATTTACTATATCTAATATTCACTCCACCGCCCGAATATATAACACATCCCTGATACTCAATCATTCCACGGGGAATACCCCCATAATTCTTTTGTGCTACCAAGAAACCTCGAATATCAGCAGTCGATCCAACAAGAGAGCGTCATGACACCAATGAAGCACCCTTATTCAAAACACATTGCCTTAAACACATTGTCCTTAATGAATGTATACTCTCATCCAGCCACCCAATAGTGGTATCATTTACCTCATCATCTGAAACTGCCAGTTCTGACCTTCCTTCCAAAACTGAACCGTGACCTCACATATGCCACTATACACAAAATACCACATACGCCATGCAATCCTATGATAAATATGAGAACTTCATGCTCCATTCCTAGCCACAACAACTACGTACCCAACTAGCCAAGAATTTCCATTTGATCCCATCTAGAAGCAAAATCACTATACATCACATGGCCCTCAAGCCAGTAGAAATATACATCTCTAACCGTGGTAGAAACCATCAAGAAATCCTGAATCATATTTGTACAACACCAAAACCGCCAGTACTGAATCCTTCTAACTCAACCAAGCTACGCATGCCACCAATTCCAAGAGAATTGCTAAGAAACACCTGTAACAACTCATTACCTTATAAACACTCAAAGAACTAACCATATCCCTTATCATGCCGATACGACGTACTACCAAGCTGTCCTATTTATCCAAGGTTCTTCTGACTTACCTTCGAATTGATACTCCTTCTTGCCATAATACCGCAATTCTCAATTCCAACTCATCGCACGAAACCCGAACATAAAAATATACCGTCTAAGGCTCACAAGCCTATGAATACTCTCTCAATTATCCCCAAATTCACCACATTAGAAATACTTACCTTGAAGAGACTTCCTGCGAATTTAAAGCCATTACCTTCACTTCCCTGGTACTGATGGATAGAATCCATGATAATGCAAATACACCACAAGCCTTGACACCTTCCCTATAAATCTCAGTTCAAGCCCTTCTCCCACCTTGAAGATCCTCGATCGCTACATATAACCTTGAATCCGTCTGAACCATTGTCGAACGTCATTTACTCTACGCAATTTCAATTACACTAACCAAGTAAACAGAACGACCTGACCCCGCTTGTAATCCACATACTAGGAAAGTAATCCACCCTTAAAGCAACAAGCACACTCATACTTTGCACACTCTACACTTACCAGTACAACTCCATCATACAATGAATTCCACTATCCGTAAAGTACAATACAACTTGTATCGAAGAAATTTCCATTATTCGAGTCATTCCCAGACTCCACCTCTGCATGTCATAACTGATTCACCAATCTACCTCGAACTGAAACCAATAAAACATAAAATCATGCAATCAACTTACCATTAACAGACTCCCCCACTTGGCTCAAAGCCAACGATCAAGACAATCAATAACTCGCGATGACCATACACTATTACTGCCACCATACTGTGGTGGGATTCAACTAAATCCTTCATACGCTCATATGACCCAGACCATCTAACCCTCAACTCGTATGCAAATCTTGTATTCACCATCGTAATGGTCATACCGACTACCTCAAGTGATTTAAACTCAAACTACAACATATATCATTTACTGATTGAGAGAACTTACTACAGATAAACATAAGGGCCACACACCTCAGGACAACCCGCAGGAGATACCCCTGCCTGCTTAACCTCAAAATGATATCTCCCTATACATTTCCAAAAATCATAGCTATCACGCAATCACTATTCCTTCCTACATTAGAACATAACCATTGCCTGCCCTCGAGACATCCCATTAAGCGGTATAAGAACCCGAAGCTGATGTCCATACTAACACTGGGGTTGTGGTCAAGGAAATCTTGAGCTTCTGGAAGCTCTACTCACACTCGTCTGACCATATAGATACCTTCACTAGACACCACGTATCCCAAGAATGCTACTGAACTGAGCCAACAATTCACACATGGAGAACTTCGCACAAAGCTTCTCTTCCCTATACCCTTGTAATACCATCATCAAATGCCGAGTATGCTATCCCTGGCTACGAGAGTGTGGCAGAATGCCATCAATAAATACAATAACAAAGGAGTTATAACACGGTTGAATACACCGACAATCAAATACATAGATGTTGTTGGGGCATTGGTCAGCTCAAAAGACATCACAGGAACTCAGGACATAACAGGAAAACCCACTTCACTCCACCACTAAACTACACGAGAGGTCCTTCAATACTCATAACTCGAAGCCATATTCTAACTCAATACAGAAGTCAAATAATCAATGGTTCTTGCCACATCTCCCGCCAATTCATTTTGGTCACAATCAAACAACCTGAATACATCTAACTATTCGATCACACTCACCATGTGGTCATCTAGTCATAGAGTTCCATCAATAAGGAAACAAACGGACATATAAGTCCCCCAACACATGTGCTCACCCAAATGAAATCTCAACACTCAAGCCACAGACAAAATCCGGCCTCAAGTCCTTCCGGCTGGCCCATTATTATCATGTTAAAAATCACATCTCACCCATGGAAGTCACAATTCGCTGACGCACATCTGATACCAAGCGCTCGCGTGCGCATTCGAATACATGAAAGGAATTCAAAGAGTTACGCTTTTTGATGAATAAAATGGATTCGCACGACAAGAATTCAAGAATGTGAGATTTTTCCTAAGGGTTTTGTAGCCTCTCGAAGATAAGTACAGACGTCTCCGTACCGATCCGCAGGACTCTACTAAACCTGCTCATGACTGGTGAGACCTATTCAACCTAGAGCTCTGATACCAACTTGTCACGGCCCATTTCTGGAGTCGTGATGGCGCCTGTCATGGAACCAGGCTAGCCACCCATTTATTTCTAAACTAGGTCCAATTACTAGTGAAATACCATTTTTAATAAGTCTGAAAATAATAACAATAAGAAATCTGAAGTTGGAACTTATTTATGAAAAAAAGACTCAAATCCTAGAAATCCCGGATCCAGTGTCACACAGTCATGAGCTGCTAATACATAATATAAATGAAAGAGGAATGACCAACATAGTCTGAAAAGTAAATAACGACAGGTAGAATAGGAAAGAGACGACGAGATCACGGTCGCCAGCTGCTACCTCGACAACTATGATGGAAACGGTCAGCTACTCAATGACCAGAGCCGAGTCCCGATGTACCTGGATCTGCACACAAGGTGCAGGGTATAACGTGAGTACACCAACTCAGAAGTAACGAACCCAAACTATGGGCTGAGAGGTAGTGACGGACTAAACCTCCGATGTTTGTGAACAACAATACATAACTTGAACATGACAGTAATATGGTAGAAAATAAGAAAGATGCACCAAATTATGTCTGTAAACTCTACATACCAGTATATGATCATAAAGAATCAGAAATGATATGTACACAATATCCCTGCTCTCACAAGAAAGTCCACTCAGTACTAGAATTGGCCTTCAGGCCCAGGGAAGGTCCATCCCGGATTATTCATAAACCCAAGTGACGCAGCCACCGAGTACTGAGGAAAAGGCTAGTCCAGCCCCACGGAGAAGATCCATCTCCGGAACATATCACTCGGACAAGGTCCATGTCCAGGGACGATCCATCCCTCAATATATATCAATAACTTCGGGCAAGATCGATGCCCAGGGAAAATCCATCCCTCAATATCTGTGCGCTCACTGGGGGTGTAAAGACTCCGGAGGGCCTCCTATAAGCCCAAGTGCTATATCAAGCCAACGAAGGCATGATTCAATGATCGCTGCGGTGTGCAGTCCAATCTCATAACTGTCTCAATACCAGGCTCTCTGCCTCACTCAGTCAATACCTTCCAGTCTCACTCACAAAGCTCACAGATATAAGATTCGGCCCAAAACAATGATAACAGATAAATAAACTAACAATTTTTTAGACTGAGGCATGAAACATATGCAATAACAGGACTGAGTACATGAAAGCAAATATTCACAGATAGAGACAGCAATAACTGACCATTCCGGTCTGAACAGATTGGCGTGAAGCCTTAGCATTTATTCTTAACATGGTTTCTAATATATTCGAGGTAAATACCACCTTCACAGTACAAGTATCAGCCTGGAATAACCATTAGGCAGTGCCATGGGATGAGCTAGGCCACAAATATCCGGTGTACGCCTGCATGCCCGTCACTTGGCACGTGCGTCACCTTAATTAACATCAAATACCAGATAATTTGGGGTTTTGAACCCTCAGTTCCAAGTTTAGAAACGTTACTTACCTCAAAACCAGCTAATATACTACTCCGTACTACCCTTGCCTCTAAATTCGGCCTCCGGGTGCTCCAAATCTACCAACAATCAGATGAATATCATTATAATATGCTAAGGAACTAATCCCAATCGAAATTTATCAAAAATACTCAAAAATCCCGAAAGTGGTCAAACCCGACCCCCGGGCCCACGTCTCGGAATACGGAAAAATTTACAAAACTGAAATCATTATCTTCCCCCAAGTCTACTCATATCAAATTTACCAAAATTCGACTACAATTACCCCTTCAAATCATCAAAAGAATTTCCCAACTTTTCTTCTCCCTTTTCCCCAATTTCCATGATAATAATCAATACTAATTCATGAAATATGACTAAAAGTGATTAAAGAACACTTACAACAAGTCTCCCACTGAAAATCTCTCCACAAAACTCCTTCTCCCGAGCTCTCTAATGGTGTTTTGAAAAAATGGCTAAAACCCTCGTTTTGAACTTTAAGTTTCTGCCCAGGGATTCCGTCTACGCGATCGCGGACATCCAGTCGCGATCGTGGAGAGCAACTCAACAGCCCCAGATTTTTAACCTTACGCGATCGTGAGGCACCTTAAATCAAACCCACACAATCTCGAAGAGATAACTCGACCCCTCCTCACGTGCCTTACAGACCTACGCGATCGCGGGCCTTACCACGCGATCGCACTGCATCATAGCCTCTACCTCTGCGATCGCATAGAAAAAACATCCAAACTCCATCACTAAGCCTACGCAATCGAAGGACTCCCTACGCGATCGCGGAAGAGAAAACCAGAGTCCAAAAACACCAGAAAATCTGCAACTACCCAACTTCCAAACTTGGCCCGTTATGCACCCGAAACACACTCGAGGCCCTCGGGACCTCAACCAAATACACCAATACATCCTAAATTATCATTCAAACTCAATCGAGCCTTCGAAACATCAAAAACAACATCAAAACTCCAAAAAACCCATCGCATTCAAGCCTATGAACTTCCAAATTTCTAAATTCCACCAACGATGCCGAACCACTCAAAACAACTCCGATTGACCTGAAATTTTGCAGACATATACAAAATGACATTACGAACCTGTTCCAACTGTCAGAATTCCATTTCGATCCCGATAGCCTATTTTCCACTGCCGATCGGAAATCGCCAAAAACTAACTTTCGCCAATTCAAGCCTAATTCTACTCCGGATATCACAAAATTATTCCGAACACACTCCTAAGTCCCAATTCACCTAACGGAGCTATCCGAGCCATAAAATCTGCATTCCGAGGTTGTTTACCAATAAGTCAACTCTCAGTTGACTTTTCTCACTTTAAGGCTATTTTTAAAGACTAAATGGTTAAACTCTCACTACAACCATTCCGATTCTGATCCTACCAACTATAACACATCGAGAACAGTATAACCAACCTATTCCAAGGCAATAACAGGAATAACGGTGCAAATTCTACGGAACGACTGACGGGTCGTTACAATAATATAGACTACTATCAGTTGTACAACAGTCCCTGGGACTATGTCATCTTTTTCGACAGATGAACCCAAGTTTGTGAGTGTATCGGCCTCGCTATTCTGTTCTCGAGGTATGTGAATCAGGGTCCACTCTTTGAAGCGGTGCAATGTCACTTGAAGCTTGTCTAAGTATCTTTGCATCCTATCTTCTCGAACCTCGAAGCTCCCATTTACTTGGTTTACGACCAAAAGAGAGTCACATTTTGCTTCGACGACTTCTGCTCCCTGGAATTTGGCTAGTTTGAGACCTGCAATCATGGCCTCATACTCGACCTCATTGTTAGTCAACTTCGAAGTTTTTATAGATTGCCTAATTATGCCACCCGTAGGCAGTTTTAGAACTATGCCGAGCCGGCACCATCAGTGAAGAGGGTCCATAACCCCGATGATGTGCCCATTTTTAACAAGAGTTCTTTTTCTACTTTGGGCACGAGGGTAGGTGTAAAATCGGCCACGAAGTCCGCCAAAATTTGAAACTTGATAGCCGTCCAGGGTTGATACACGATATCATACCCCCCGAGTTCGATGGCCCATTTGGCCAATCGTCCCGATAATTCGGGCTTATGCAAGATGTTCCGAAGAGGATGTTGTTAATACACATATAGGGTGACACTGAAAGTAAGGTTTCAATTTCCTAGATGCACTTACTAATGCAAGAGCTAGTTTTTCTAAGTGCGGATACATGGTTTCAGTATCTCCTAGGGTCCGACTTACGTAATAGACAGGGAATTGCGTACCTTGTTCTTCTCGAACCAATATACTACTTACCGCTACTTCGGACACAGCCAAATATAAGTATAGTGTTTCATCCTCTTTCGGTGTATGGAGCAAAGGTGGGCTCGAGAGATACCGCTTTAATTCTTCCAAGGCTTGTTAACATTCTAGAGTCCATTCGAAGTTGTTCTTCTTCTTGAGTAAGGAGAAAAAGTGATGACTCCGATCAGATGACCTCGAGATGAATCGACCTAAGGTTGCTATCCGCCCGATCAGTCGTTGTACGATTTTCACATTGTTCACCACGGCGATCTCCTCGATGGCTTTGATTTTGTCGGGGTTGATATCTGATGTTTTATACGTCAATACCACACAAGAGGGGGGGTGATTTGTGTGGTGTCCAATTTTCGAGTGCAGTCTCTATAGAAGAACCAGGTTCTTCAAGGTGTTCCAACTTCTACAGTTTGCGGAAAAGTAATTGCAGAAATAAAAGACCACAACGATTTTACGTGGAAAACACCTGGCTCAAAAGGTGAAAAAACCACAACCTACTTCCCAGTAGGATTTTCTCTAACTCTTCACTGTGACAATGAGACAAACAACATTTACAAAATAAACTCTTTTGTAAATCCAAGGACTAACTCTAATCCCTTTGTGTCAAACTAGCCTCTAGCTAATTGCGACAAACTTCAAGTTAACCCTAACTTGAATACTGTGTACCTATTACAATTGCTTCTAGATAAAGCTGAAAGATACAATATGTAATCACCTACTACAAACAACTAGACTCAAAAGATAACAGATGGAACTGGTTCTTCGAGCTGGTTCAAGTAGCTTTTGAGTCGCACAAGGATTCTTCACATGAACTGCTTGCAAAATTGCTTTGGTAATTTTGCTTTCAATTCTTGTTTCACTTCTGTGTATGTGCGCAACTCTTCAGCAGGAATACTTCGACAATTTATTGAATCAGTAGTTGAGTTGTTGATGTACAATTCTGATACAACTCTTCCTTGGTGGAAGAGTTTGATTATATCTCAACTTCCTTGATCTTCCTTTATCTTGATTCTGTGTTACCTGAATACGAAGACCATCTCCTTATCAATTTTCAACCTTTTCGCTTAGGAGATAACCCCTTTACTTCAGAGATGATGTTTATCTCCTGCGCATGGACTCTTCTCGTGCCATCTAGTCTGCTTGTCTGTGTTTTCCCTGATGGACCTGGTTCAACTTTGTTGACATTTGTCATTCTTCAAAACCATGCAGCGACTTGATTCAACAAATTCCCCCTTTTTGATGATGACAAACTCTGTGCTTAAACCTGTAAATACTTCAATCCGACATAGACACTTTTTATAGCATCAAGCATTTATCATGGAGAAACCAGGTTCATTAGGTTATAAACATCATCAATCTTTGAAAAGCACACATCTTCCCCCTTTTGGCATCATCGAAAAGTTGCAAAATGATAAACTTACCAGATATTTAATAATTACTCATGGTCATTGATGCAATTACAGGTGCAAATCATGAATTAATCATCAAAAGGAACCAAGAAATGTAAGTTATTTAAGAAACTGAGAAAAAGTCAATAAGAGAATAGCAAAATTCATCGATTGGATAATTGATCATGCACCAAACACAAAAAGAAATAAAACAGTCACAACCATGAGCAAAAATAAAAGAGCAGACTTAGACAAAATAATCCCAAACTGGGTCATAGAGGGGTTTTTGGAGGCACTGGAAACCTAAGGCTGGGAAGGGGTAGAGGTTGGGTTCTTTGCTTGAAGAAGGGAGAGCAACTGTTGCAGTACACCCTCATTCTTCTCCTTTTCCTTAGCTAATTCAGCTTTGAGAGTATCCCGCTCATCTTCAACCTCTGTAAGGCAAGTCTTTAAACGAAGGATCTCAGCATCCTTGACCTCACCTTCATGCACAAGCGTCCTGACTTTGCTATTGATAAGCATTTTCTTAGATGAACCAGGTTTATCCTCAGGAATATTCACAATGTAGTCACATGTCAGTAGCGTGTTCTTCCCAAAGTGGTCCTTAGCAGTTGTCATTTCAGCCTTCTTCATTGGCACCTTGAAGTGAGCAAGCACAGCAGTTAGGATGAACCCATACGGTATAACATGTGCCTTGGAGCCATTTACAACCCTATCCAGTAGTTGAACGATGAAGGATGGCTAATTAATCTGCCAACCACGGTGCAGACACTCCATGAGAGTAAGATCCATGTAACTTGCAATATGCCTTCGCTCTTGCCTGGGCAGTAAGCGCTTGATGACAAACTCAAAGAATAGTTTGCGTTGTGGCTTCATCTCACTTTTGAACACCGCCCTAGGCTCCATTTCCTTCTCATTCTCACTGAAGAACCTTGTGATTTGAAGAGCTGAAGGGAGTCCATCCAAGCTCGGCCACCTTTTCCTGGTGTAGTCATCATATCCCTCAGAGGGAATACCAAGTATCTCGCCCAATTCTTTGGCATCAAAAGAGATCTCAACCCCCTGTACCCTAGTGGAAACCCTTACATCCCTGACTTCTGCATTTGCCATGAATTCCACAAGCTCATTTCTTGCCAGCCTGCGGTCAAGATGAAGTACTAGGTCCTTCCAACCATGCACATCCAAGGTGTCCACAAGAAAGATCATCCCAGATTCCTCAAGATCCCTGAACACCTTTCCTTTCAGAATAGTACGTTTCCCAAAGTTTGTTAGCTTATCAGTTTCCCCACCAGATTCATCTGCTTCTTCTCCACTTCACTCAGTATCATCATTGATTTTAACCTTCTTTGGTTTAGACCAGGTTCGCTTGGCAATGGTTGAAGGTTTGGCAGACACAGAAGCTGACTTCTTTGAAGAAGTCTTGGCCTTCTTGGGCTTGGGTGTCTCAACTTCGAACTAAGTCGGTTGTTCCTCTTGATGGACCAGGTCCATCTCATCATCATCAATCTGAACTGCCTCAACCGGCTCGGCAACCTTTGCCTTTACCTTGGCAGTTTTCTATTTTTGCTTTCCCTCAGAGCTTTTTCCATCTCTTCTTCACTTTGCCTGAAAATACTTCTAGTAGCACGACTCTTAGGGGCAGGAGCATCAGCATTTGAAGAGGCCTTTCTCTTCTTGGTTTGTACTGGAGTATCAACTTTCTTGGATTTGGGGGTTCTCTTCTTCTTAGGTTTGTAGGTTTCCCCCAACTTTCTCATCAAGTCAGCCAGAGTTTCCTCAATAGATGAACTAGGTTCATCCACTACATGTTGTAGACTTTCCAGTCCTGTTGTTGCTTCCCCAGAGTTGTTTCCCCCTAATTCCTTGACACCCTCCTCAGCAATCACAGGAGCGGGGCCATGGATTGCCAGTGTGGCACCTTCCTTCCCAGTTCCCCTTGCAGAACTCCCTTCTCCCTCTCTATCAATTTTTGTCTTTTTCCCAACTTTCCTTCTCCTAGCAGGTATTTCTACATCTACTACACCAATCAAAACAAACCTATTTTCATCCATTTCAGGTTCAGACCTAATTTCAGGGGTTGCTTTCTCAGTATCAGATGAACCTGTTTCTTCTTCCTCATTTGCAGATTTGAAAGACTCGCTTGAATTTTTAGAATCTTGAGCATGGCTAGCCTGAAGTTTTTAATTCAATTTCCTGGCAAGAGAACCATATGCAACTGTTTTTCTGGCTAGCATTTTTACTCGACGTTTTCTGGGGGCTGGAGTAGGGCTTGGTGTAACGGCTGGAACTGGTTGGGGTGAAGGAGTAGGTTCTGGAACTGTAGAGTTTTGGGATTGTGAGGAGGAGATGTGTTGTGATGGAGAATTTGACCCAGTGTCTTCAAGAGCGACACTGTTTTCAGGGGTGGTTGATGAGGATGTGGTTGGGGGTGCTGTGGAAGACATGGTTATGAAGTTTTGGAGAGAAGAAGATTTTGATCACTTTGGTTGATAGGAATGATGAACTCCGTTCGACAGTTATGCTTTTTGATTGATAAATGCACAACGGGCTGGCTTAATTCTTGGTCAAGTGGGAGTCTAATCGGTGTAGAAGTGTCAGTAGATTAGACGGTTATGACTCCCTATAATCTAGGATAATTAAGCTTCGATTGGACCCTTTGGAACGGGTTCATTTTGGGATAAGTACTGATAATTTGAAATGAACCAAATATAGATAGAATCCTGCTCATGTGTGACTATAATTATTTCAATAAGTGTATAGTGATGAGCACGTACCTTGTCAGTCAGATGAACCAGCCACGATGAACCATGTTCATCGTGTTAGAGTCTCTAGTTTTGGCCTCAATTTACAAAAATAGAAAAACATCATTAGCAACCAAAGAGTCATATTAACACATGGCAAGAGAGTATGGCATTTAAAGACATGAAACTGGGCAATGATTAATCTGGTTAGTTACCTATTTCAGTGTTTCTAGCCAAATTTTTTTTTTTTAATAAAAAAATTCATTTTTGTTTTTCAATTAGGTGATCTTAATCATCCCTAATTCTAACTTGTTTCTCTCAAAATGCTCCCTACTTAGTGCTTTAGTAAAGATATCTGCAATTTGTTTGTTAGTAGCACATAATTCGATTGAGATCATTCCCTTTTAATAATTATCCCTTAGGAAATGGTGTTTGACATCTATGTGCTTGGTTCTCTTATGATGAACCTAGTTCTTCGTCATACTAATGGCACTAGTATTGTCACAGAAAATAGGAATACATCCAACCTCTATACCAAAATCCATGAGTTATTGCTTGATCCATAGCAACTAAGCACAACATGAGGCTGCAATCACATATTCAGCCTCGGCAGTAGATAAGGCTATTGAGTTTTGTTTCTTGGTGGCCCAAGACACAAGGCAAGAGCCCAAAAAGTGAGCCATGCCTGAAGTACTTTTCCTGTCAACCAGGAAACCTGCATAATCTGCATCAGCATATCCTACAAGGTCGAAATTACTACCTTTAGGATACATAAGGCATAAGTTAGTGGTGCCTTTCAAATATCTCAGAATTCTCTTCACTGCAGTTAGATGGGACTCCGTTGGATTTGCCTGAAATCTAGCACACAGCCCTACACTGAACATAATGTCAGGTTTGCTAGCAGTGAGATATAATAAAGACCCAATCATCCCTCTGTACAACTTTTGATCAATGGATGAACCAGGTTCATCCATATCTAATTTTGTAGTTGTGGCAATAAGGGTGTCTATTTCCTTTGAGTGTTCAATTTTAAATCTTTTGAGCAATTCTTTCATATATTTTTGTTGATGGATCATTGTTCCATTTGAGTTTTGCTTAATTTGCAAGCCTAGAAAGAAGTTTAGCTCACCCATCATACTCATCTCAAACTCATTCCCCGTAAGCTTGGCAAATTCCTTACTCAATTTTTCAGAAGTTGCCCCAAATATGATATCATCTACATATATTTGCACTACCAGGAGATCCTTACCTTTTTCTTTTGGTGCTATCAATTTTACCTTGTTTGTAGTCATGTTCTAGCAGGAATTTAGATAGTCGCTCATACCATTCTCTTGGTGCTTGCTTGAGTCCATACAAAGTGTTGTCAAGTTTATACACATGGTCAGGTGTCTCCTTGCTTTCAAATCCTGGAGGTTGTTTGACAAATACTTCTTCCTTTAGGTAGCCATTGAGGAAAGCACTTTTTACATCCATCTGATGGAGAGTGAATTCCATGGGGGCAGCAAATGCTATAAGAAGCCCGATTGCCTCCAGTCTTTTCACATGAGCAAAGGTCTCATCATAGTCAATTCCCTATTCTTGACTATATCCTTGGACAACCAGCCTAGCCTTGTTTCTTGTAACCGTTCCATCTTCATCGAGTTTGTTCTTGAAGACCCACTTTGTGCCAATCCCTGATCTATCTAGTGGTATGGGTACCAAGTGCCAAACTTGACTTCTTTCAAATTGATTTAGCTCTTCTTGCATGGCATTTACCCATTCAGCATCCTGTAAAGCTTCAATAATGTTCTTTGGTTCGATCAAAGATAGAAAGGCATCAAACACACACAGATTTTTCGAGGAGGATCTGGTTTTTATTCCAGATGTCAAATCTGTTATGATGTTCTCAAGGGGGTGAGAACTTTGATATCTGTGAGGTTTGAGCACCAATTGTTCACGACTTGATGATCCCATGGTGTCTTGTTGTTGTGGAACAGGATCAGGGCCAAGTTCCAGTGTAGTTTGCTGTTGAGTTCCCCCTGTCATGTTGCTTGGGTTAGTTGGACCTGGTCCATCACCTGTTCCATCTTCCATATTTGCTCCAGTTTGTTCACTGCTTTTGACCAGTCCAAGCTCCTCATCTTCTGGTTCCTGTCTCTCAGAGAAAGAGTTAGTTTCATCAAAAACAACATGCATACTTTCTTCTACACACATAGCTCTTTTATTATATACTTTATAAGATTTTATATGTGATGAATATCCCAATAATACTCCCTCATCATTTCTGGGATCAAATTTACCTAGGGAGTCTTTGCGATTGTTGTGCACAAAGCACTTGCATCCAAAAGCCTTAAGGTGGGATATGTTGGGCTTTCTCCCTTTAAGTAATTCATAAGGAGTTTTCTCTACCACTGGTCTGGTCATGCATCTATTTATTATGTAGCATGCAGTGTTTACTGCTTCTGCCCAAAAGCTATGGGGTAGTTTGCTAGAATGAAGTGGTTCTAGCCATATCTTCAAGAGTTCTGTTCTTTCTTTCAACAACCCCATTTTGCTGTGGGATTCTAGGGGCAGAGAAGTTGTGATTTATGCCATGTTCATCACAGAATTCAGCAAACTTTGCATTTTCAAATTTAGTACCATGATCAGATCTTATTGATGCTAGTTGATTTCCTAACTGTTTTTGAGTTTTTCTAACAAATGAAGTGAACATATCAAATGCTTCATCTTTAGATGTCAGAAATAAGGTCCAAGTGAACCTTGAGTAGTCATCAACTAGCACCATTACATATTTCTTACCACCTCTGCTCAGAGTTCTCATAGGACCACATAGGTCCATATGAACCAGTTCCAACGTCCTGGTGGTACTGACCATTTTCTTGCTTTTGAATGAGGATCTTACCTGCTTCCCCCTTGCACATGCCTCACAAACTTTGTCTTCCTTGAACTTAATGTTAGGAAGCCCTACCACTAAGTCCTTGGAGACTAATTTGTTAAGCTGATTTAGACTACCATGACCAAGTCTTTTGTGCCAAAGGAGGGGATCACTGTCCAGCACACTTAAGCAAGTGAGTTCATTTTCTGATAGTGTGGACAGGTCTATGACATATATGTTATTCACTCTTTTTCCCTTTAAAACAATCTTGTCAGTAAACAAGTTAATCACAAAACATTTTGTGAAAGTGAATGCAACCAGGTTACCTCTGTCACCCAATTGTGACACACTGATCAGGCTATATTTCAAGCCATCTATCAAGTACACATTCTTAATGGAACGTGTGTCATCA
This sequence comes from Nicotiana undulata, assembly GCA_005239495.1. Lineage (NCBI taxonomy): Eukaryota > Viridiplantae > Streptophyta > Magnoliopsida > Solanales > Solanaceae > Nicotiana > Nicotiana undulata. Next base: position 33,584 of record ML250015.1, read on the forward strand.
ATACCTACCTTACAAACCACAATAATTTCACCTTTCTTTCCATTTCCAAAGGAGACATTTCCTCCTTTGAGGTTTTCAAGTGAAAGGAATTGTTCCTTGTTCCCTATCATATATTTTGAGTAGCCGCTGTCTAAGTACCAAATTTTGTTGCTTCCTCTCACTTGAACCTACAACAAGAAATCAAGGGTTAGTCTTATGGACCCAAACTAGTTTGGATCCTTTTCTATGAGATAAAGGATGAATCAAGCTTTTTCTGGCCCAATTTGGTAACTAGTTTTTCTTTCGTACAAAACTTTCATTTCTTCGACTAGCCTGCTCTTTTGCAGTACATTCAATTTTGTAGTGGCCAGTATTACCACAGTGGGTGCATATTTTATTCTCCGAAAGAGTGAGATACTTTCTTTTGGGATCCCATTTGGGCATTTGACTCCCAAAGCCAAGTCCTCTTTTGTTGCTACTATGATTTTCTTGAAGTCATGTCAAGGCATCAGAGGATTTATTCCATTTGCAAGTTCGATCTAATTCATGTTTGACTTTACCAAGTTCTTCTTTTAGTACCCTTATCTGTTTATCTTTAGTGTACATCTTATCCTTTAGTTTTCCCATATTTTCTTCTAACATGATTTGAAAATGATCAACAGTCTTTTTGCTAGCTCCTAGTTTTAGTTTTAAATTTTCAGATTTTAGCTTTAGGATCTTAGTTTCAAGTGGATAAACCTGGTTCTTCAAGGCAGTGTTTTCAGATTCACTTACTCTGATTTCCAGGTTCTTGCACTTTGCTTTTAACATTACACACTCTTTAGACAGTTGTTCTTTCTCTTTGTTTGTTTCTTCGGAATCATCCATGAAATCAAGTAGCAACTCATAGAGTTTTTCTTAGATAGGAACTTTATCTTGTTTTTGAGATGGGATATACTTACCTCTAGTTCTTCATATGATTCCTCATCTGATTCACCAATTGCCATGAGTGCCTGTTCTTCATTCTCACCATCTTCTGATTCTTCATCTGAGCTTTCTCCCCAAGCAACAACCATAGTTTTTGTTGTGATTTTCTTGGGTTGGACCAGTTCCTTCTTCATGTTCCTTCGTTCGGATCTCTCCCTTATCATTCTACTTCCCACTGAGGACAGTTCTTGATGTGGTGGTCAGTCTTTCCACATTTGTAGCATCCCTTGTTGGTTGGCCTTTCTGGATTTTTTGCTTTGTTGTAGTTTCCACCTCTTGAGATGCCCTTTTTCCTTATGAGGAAGTTTCTAAATTCCTTAGTGATCATGGCCATCTCATCTTCCTCCAGATCTGCTCCTTCAGTGATTCTCAATGCTAGACTTCTTTGCTTCTTAGGAGCATCCATTTTCATTGTCTGCCTTCTAAGTTCGTAGGCAATGAGGTTTCCAATTAGCTCGTCCAACCTGAGGGTTGCCATGTTTTTGGATTCCTGAATAGCAGTGATTTTGCTTTCCCAGGAAATTGGTAAGACCCTTGTCAGGATCTTCTCCACCCTGTCCTCTTCAAGAATGATTCTTCCAAGAGACTTGAGTTCATTTGTCAGTGTTGTGAACCTCGTGTACATCTCTTGGATTGTCTCTCCTTTTTCATAGTGAAGTTTTCATACTGGGAGTATAGTAGAGTACCTCTTGATCTTTTCACTTGAGGTGTTCCTTCGTGGGCTACTTGAAAGGTATCCCAAATTTCTTTGGCAGTGGTGCAACTTTGAATCCTACTATACTCGTCTGGACCAAGTCCACAAACTAGCCACTTTTTGGCCTTAGCATGTTTCTCCCACTTCTTCAAATCCTCAGCAGTGCAGTCAGCTCTAGTCTTTGGCACATCTACTCCTTCAGCACTCTTCTTCATGGTGGCTAAAGGACCATCGGTGACTATGTCCCAGAGTTCATAGTCTTCTCCAATCAAGTGATCCTTCATCTTGTTCTTCCACCAGGAGTAATACTGGCCATTGAAAAGTGGTGGCCTTGCAGTTGATTGTCCTTCCCAGTTTCCAGGTGGTGCACTCATTTTGATCTTTTCCCAAGGTGTTAGCCTCTTTAAGGATAACCCGCTCTGATACGAATTGATGTTTTACACGTCAATACCACACAAGAGGGGAGTGATTTGTGTGGTGTCCAATTTTTTAGTGCAGTTTCTATAGAAGAACCAGGTTCTTCTAGTTGTTCCAACTTCTACAGTTTGCGAAAAAGTAATTGCAAAAATAAAAGAACACAATAATTTTACGTGGAAAACACCTGGCTCAAAAAGTGAAAAATCCACGACCTACTTCCCAGTAATATTTTCTCAATCTCTTCACTATGACAATGAGCCAAACAACATTTATAAAATAAACTCTTTTGTAAACCTAAGGACTAACTCTAATCCCTTTGTGGCAAACTAGCCTTTAGCTAATTGCGACAAACTTCAAGTTAACTCTAACTTGAATATTGTGTACATATTACAATTTCTTCTAGATAAAGCTGAAAGATACAATTTGTAATCACCTACTACAAACAACTAGACTCAAAAGATAGCAGATTGGAACTGGTTCTTCGAGCTGGTTCAAGTAGCTTTTAAGTCGCACAAGGATTATTCACATGAACTGCTTGCAAAATTTCTTTGGTAATTTTTCTTTCAATTCTTGTTTCACTTTTGTGTATGTGCGCAACTCTTCAACAGGAATACTTCGACAATTTATTGAATCAGTAGTTGAGATGTTGATGTACAATTCTGATGCAACTCTTCCTTGGTGGAAGAGTTTGAGTCTATCTCAACTTCCTTGATCTTCCTTTATCTTGATTTTGTCCTACCTGAATACGAAGTCCATCTCCTTATCAATTTGCAACCTTTTCGCTTAGGAGATAACCCCTTTACTTCAGAGATGATGTTTATCTCCTGCGCATGGACTCTTCTCGTGCCATCTAGTCTGCTTGTCTGTGTTTGCCCTGATGAACCTGGTTCAACTGTGTTGACATTTGTCATTCTTCATATCCATGCAGTGACTTGATTCAACAATATCGATCCCCCTGTTCGACACCATGAAACCCAAAAACTTGCCCGATTCGACTCTGAAAGCGCATTTTTTGGGGTTGAGCTTCATGTTGTACATATCGAATGTTTCCTGCAAATGGGTCAAATGGTCTAATGCGCACAGGGACTTAACTAGCATTTCATCAATGTAAACTTCCATGGACTTGCCTATTTGATGTTCGAACATCGTATTAACTAGGAGTTGATATGTAGCTCCTGCGTTTTTTAGCCCGAAGGGCATTACGTTATAATAATATGTACCATACTTCGTGATGAACGAAGTCTTTTCCTGGTCCTCCGGGTTCATTTGAATTTGATTGTACCCGGAGTAGGCATCAAGAAAAGTAAGGATCTCATGGCCGGCCGTAGCATCGATCAAATGATCGATGTTGGGCAATGGGAATGAATCTTTAAGGCATGCTTTATTCAAGTCTTTATAATCTACACACATTCTAAGTTTATTTTAGGGACTACTACTATATTAGCTAGCCATTCTGGGTATTTAACCTCCCTAATGGATCCTATTTAGAGAAGTTTCGTTACCTCATCTTTGATGAATGCATGCTTTACCTCGAACTCAGGTCTCCTTTTTTGATTCACCGGTTTGAACCTGGGGTCGACACTTAGTCGATGAGTGGTTATCTCCGGTGGGATCCCTTTAATATCTAAATGGGACCAAGCAAATCAATCAATGTTATCGATAAGAAATTGAATGAGTTTTTTTTTGAGCTCGGGGGTTAATCCCAATCCCAGGTATACCTTTTGTTTTGGAAGATGCTCGATTAATACGGCCTGCTCGAGCTCTTCAACTGTGGACTTCGTTGCATCTGACTCTTCGGGGGAAACGAAGGCTCGAGGGGTGAGGAAGTCTTCTTCGTCATCCTCGACCTCCTGCTCACCGATCACCTATCCCTCGGGTTCAACCGAGGGTATAGACTGTGGTTGCTATTTGGCTATCTGCTTGTCTTTTGACTTCTCCGAGATGGAAGGCCTCGATGCTGGTTCCATGTCGTGCACCGCGAACATCTCATTTGCTGCATGGTGCTCCCCATACACTTTTTTACACCATCCTTTGTTGGGAACTTCATCATTTGATGGAGAGTTGATGGCACTGCCCTCATGCTATGTATCCATGGCCTTCCAAGTAAGGCATTGTATCTCATGTCACCTTCGATGACATGAAACTTGGTGTTTTGAATTGTACCGGCCACGTTGACTGGGAGGATGATTTCCCCCTTCGCCATTTCACTCGACATGTTGAATCCATTCAGGAGTCGAGAGGCCGATATGATTTGGTCGAGCTACCTGGATCTACGAGCACACATTTAATTTGAACTTTATTTAAAAGGAAAGAAATTACTAGTGCATCATTATGAGGCTGAGATAAGGCCTCGATGTCTTCCTCGCAGAATGTAAGAGCACCCTCGGGTATGTAGCTTTGAGTCCGCTTTTCCTTTGTGATGGATAATTTTGTTCGTTTGAAGATGGGTCCCTGTGGGACGTCGGCTCCTCCTGTTCATTTTTCCTGCTTGCATCTCTCTCTTGAAAATGATTCTAGGCCTGGTCACTGAGGAACTCTCGAAGGTGCCCTTCGTTGAACAATCGGGCTACCTCTTCTCGAATTTGTCTGCAGTCCTCGATCCTGTGACCGTGGGTGCCAGGGTATTTGCACATTAAGTTGGGGTTCCTCTGGGAAGGATCTAATTGCACGGGCTTGGGCCACCTGGTGTCTCTGATCTTGCCTAAGGCTGATACGATATCTGATGCATCGATGTTGAAGTTGTACTCTGACAATCGAGTTGTCTCCAACAGCCTCGTGTTCCTGTCGAACCCGGTTTTGCTCATGAGTCCCTGGGAACTTTGGCCTTGATCCACCCTTTGATCATTTCGAGGTATATTACACCTTGAAGCGTTTCTTCGATCTTCGACATATGGTTGGTATCTTTCCATGTTTGGTCTCGACTCTCTTTTCGCATTTCTTGGTTCCTTTTCTAGTAGCCTGCTTGGATATACTAAGCCCGAGAGGGCTCCCATTTGGTCTTCCTCGACCCTGATTTTCGATTAGTACCTGTTGTGCACATCCGCCCAAGTTACGGCCGGATACTCGATCAAATTTTGCTTCAGCTGCTTCGAAGCTAACGAGCTTCGTTCATTCAAGCCCTGAGTGAAGGCTTGGACTGCCCAGTCATCGGAGACCGATGGTAATTCCATTCGCTCCATTTGAAAGCGGGATACGAACTCCCTTAGCATCTCGTTCTCTCTTTGTTTAATTTTGAAGACATCAGATTTCCTTGTAGCGACCTTAATGGCACCAACATATGCCTTCACAAAAGAATCTGCCAACATGGATAACAAATCTATTGAGTTCGGGGGGAGGTTATGATACCACATCATGGCCCTCTTGGACATTGTTTCTCCAAATATCTTCAACAAGACGGAATCAATCTCGTTGTCTTTTAAGTCATTTCCTTTTATACCACAAATATATGTGGTAATATGCTCATTGGGATCTGTGGTCCCGTTGTACTTTGGGATATCGGGCATCCTGAACTTCTTTGGAATGAGCTTCAGAGTTGCACTCGATGGAAATGGTTTCTGCACGAACTTCTTCGAATCTACTCCCTTCAAAATCGGAGGTGTGCCCGGGATCTGGTCGACCCTCGAGTTGTAGGTTTCCACTTTTTTGTCATCGGCCTCTATCTTCTTTTCTCTTGACTCGATCCTTTTGGTGAGGTCCTCGAGCGTTTCATAATAGTGGGGTCTGTTCCTGACCCATTATTGCTCGATATTTCTGGTACTGGCTCAACTCGGGGAGCTATTTCCGGTCCTGTTGTGCTTGAAGTCTTTAGTTTACTCTGTAGATGAGCAATAGCCACTTGCTGTTCTTGTAACATTTCAAAAATTACTTGCAAACTAACTTCTCTTTATTCTTGAGCTTGTGTTCTTTACGTGTCATGTTGCTCACCTCCGCGCACACTTCCGTCAGTATCAGTGTCCACATCGACATGCAAAGCATTACGTGAGCCTACATCGACGGGGACTGGTGCTGGTGCTACCCCAGGGTTTTGCGATGGTACACCGGCGACTGAGGCTGTTGCATTGTTCTCTCCATTGAACTCAAGACCGTTGTTTCCATGTGCGTTTGTTGAGTTAGACATATTTTTGACCTGAAATCAAAGAATCTTGGACAAGAAAAAGTGTGAATAATAACTTGTGTTATCAGAAAACTAGCACCAAAACAATCACTATTATATTTAGCCCCACGGTGGGCGCCAAACTGTTTACCTTGAAAATTGTGTTAATAATTATATTTGATTTGTGGTTCTAAAAATAGGTAATTTATTCTAATACTAGTTAATAATCAGGAAATGATAAGTGTAAGTAAGGAAAACGTGATAGTCAAACCAGTGTCGTGATAGAACTGGGGGCCTCGAGCTCAGTAATCTGGGGGTCTCGAGGTCGGTCTTTAGCAGTTAATAATGAACAATAAATGAAGAACAATAAAACTGAAGAATAATGTAGAGCACGTTAAAGGAAAAGAATAGAGAATGTTCTATTGCAGTGAATGTTGTATTCTTTACAAATGATTGGGGTCCCCTTTATATATGAGGGGAAAACCCCAACATAGTACATATTTAATTATTACAAAGAATGCTATTGGTACTGTTGTATAACAGCCTAGTACGGACTTGTACTATCTCTTGCAGACCTTATCAGCTCTAACCACGTGTCCTTGGGAATTTCCCGCCTTTCCAGGACGATCATTGATTTTACATTGCTTCGAGGTAGGCCGTGGTGGGCCTTCGATATACTCTCTCGAGGTACGCCTTATTGAGGTCGGGCTTCAGACTCTACTTCGATCTATCTCGAACTCGAGCTCGGAACGTCGTAGAGGCCTCGATATTGGGGCCGTATACAGCCGATTAGGATGTCCTGTTTCTCCAATGATTTCTGTTAATGAGGTGTTTAATTAGTTTGTCAGCAAAGTGTTGTTGAGCTCAGATAACATGCTTTGTACCCAACCAGAAAGATCAGAAGGATTTTTATGAACTGTATCAGTAGAAAGATGAGAAATTTCATCTTCAATACAAAACAAACTTCAGCCCTGAAGTTCATCACAAACATAACAAAACTTAAGCTAAAACATGCTGAAGTTCAGCAAATATAGAACAAAATTTCAGCTAAAACATGTTGAAGTTCAGCAAATAGAGAACAAAACTTCAGCTAGTAGAATGCTTAAGTTCAGCAATTACAAACAAAAACTTCAGCCAACACTAAGTTTACGTGAAAAACTTCAGCTAAAACATGCTGAAGTTCAGCAAATAGAGAACAAAACTTCAGCTAGTACGACTGTAGGACATAAACTTCAGCTTATTTAGTGCTGAAGTTTTTACAAATGAACTAAATAACTTGAGCATCTTCTGTTGAAGTTTTTGAAAAAGCTTTATGACAAAACTAATGAATCCAAGACAAAATTTCAGCTTATTTAGTGTTGAAGTTTTTACAAATAAACTAAATAACTTCAGCATCTTTTGCTGAAGTTTTTGAAAAGCTTTACGACAAAACTATTGAATCCAGGACAAAACTTTAACTAAAACATGCTGAAGTACAACAAATAGATAACAAAACTTCATCTAGTAGAATACTTAAGTCAATAATTACAAACAACATCAGGCACGTCTACTAGAATGCTGAAGTTTGCATGATTGCCTTTGCTACTTCAGGCCCGTATGCCTGAAGTTTACGCGAAAAGTGGGTGCGCTTTCCATTTTTTTACAAAGCGGGTATAAGTTAAAACGTGACCCAAAACGCGGGTATAGATGCAAATCCCTATCTTGACATCCATCTTAGCCCATATAACCTTTGGGCAGAGTTGGGCATTGGCCCGTTTAGTGATTCAGCCCATCTAACCCGCTCAACATTGCCCAAATACACCCTTATAATTTGTTGGAATTTTTATCTCCTATAACAAATGTTGATACCTTATTTATTTTAATAAATACCTTTTAAAAAAATTATATTACATAGCTACCTTTTGATTTTTATATCTAAATATCTATTTATGGTTACCTCCTATCCTTAAGCCATAAAATACTCTTTGTATTGTTTTTCTCTCTCATTTTTCCGATTTTTCTCCGCCCTCTCTCTCATTAGGGTTGTTCACTAGAGTTTATTATATGAGTGCCCGTATTTTCCAATCTCAATTCACCTACAATTTCATTATTTTCACTGGCACTAAATTCCTCCGTCTCTATTTTTATCCAACCGACTACTCTGGATTCAACAAATCTGAATCTGTTTTCTTAGTCACTGATAATCATTATGCTCTCTTGAGTAACTTCAGTGCTTTCCTCACTGTCTCTGCTAGTGACGATGATGAGTCTAGTAAAGCAATTCGAAAAGAACATGTCATCAATCTTGATGAAAGTCAAATACTCAATATAACTTTTTCTTCTTCACCAAACTCTTATGCTTTTGTTAGTGGGATCTTGAGCAACTTGAATTTTCTGTTAATATATTTCAATGTATCTCGCTGTATTTCATTGTATTCATTGTCTTTTTTTTCATTGTATTTCAATGTATCTCCTTGTATTCTATGTATTTCATTGTATTCATTGTCTTTTTTTCATTGTATTTCAATGTATCCGTTGTATTCTATGTATTTCATTTTATTAACTGTCTCGTTATATTCCATGAATGTATTCATATTTATTTTTTTGAATTAATATAATTTATGTATTTAGATGTATTATAATTTCTCTGAAGATTGCTATGTTTTTGGGGTGTATTTCGGTTGAGAATTTTTTTATAACTGGAAATACAAAATTTGTGTATTATAATTGAGTTTGTTGAGTTATATTAGGAGTCTATTATGTTAATTAATTCACTTTCCGTTTAAAATAATGAAATCTCATGTTTCACGCCGTGAATACAGTCGAATACAGTAGAATACGATAATCTGCCCAGCTGTAATCCCATATTTCACGCCATGAATACAGTCGAATATATTCGCATATAAAAATATGTCTAGCTGTAATTCCCTATTTCACGCCGAGAAATGCTACTGTATTCATAACTTAAATACATCGAATACACTCTAAAAAACTTGAAAACATAGTTATAGAAAGTAATATTGTAAATAGTAGCTACATGTAGCTAATAACCACTAAAACATAGTGTTTTCTCAAAGTTTCTCTAATTTGTTCATATAGACGAAGTTATTGAATTTTTGGACTAATATTACACCACTTTTGAGAATTTGCTGACCATCTTAAGTGAAGATCCAAAGTACTATAATTTTTCAGATTTGTTCTCTCGGCTGCGTAAGCTCAATTAGAGACGCCAACGACACTTCATCAGCAGAGTCGACAGTTATAATAATCACACTGCTGTTTCACGTTTTTCCTACTGAAGCACCCCCATTATTGTTTTTTCTTTTCCAAAGAACAACCCTTTAAACTAATCAAGTCAATTTCGATATTATATTTCCCTATGCTTCTGATAGTTGAGATAACAAAGAAAGATTAATAGAGTAATCTTCAAATATAGATTGGTGATTGAGCATTTAAGCAATTTATTACTCCCTGTATAAGAGATACCCTACATCATCTCACGCCATTTTGACTTCAGGTACCTAATTTCTTGTCGTATGTGCAAATTTGTGCATATGTTCTGAATTTGTTTAGCTAAGTGCTGAATCTGAATTCTTTTTGTGTTGTTGAATTGCATTTTCATGGCCAACTGCACTAAAATTTCCAGCTTCGTGTTGATTCCACTCTTGTTCCTTTTTATCTTTTTGGTTTCTTTCTTCAAATTTCCTCACATTGATGCTTCTTTTTCTGGGTTTAACAATATATTGAACCCCAAAAATAAGTTGGTTATTTCTAGCTCTTATGTTCCTGCATTATCTCATCCACTTAATCCCTTTCTTGGGAGGTACTATATGCATATTCTTTTGAAAAATGACTACTGGCCATAATACGGAAATATTGTTATTCTTTTTGGGACAAAGAGAATATTTATTTCTTTTCCCCACAATTTAAATAGATTTGCTTCTTCAACTTCAAAGAACCTTGCTTGTGTCTGATCTACTTAATACAGTGAGGAAAGAAGAGTACTAACAAGTACCACAGCAATTGTCATAATGGAGATTGATAATCGGTCATGGGTTCCATTGGTAGAGGAGTTCACTTTTGCAGCAAATTCGGCCCCGTTCAATAATTGTCATGCTTCGACTATTGTCGAGGTTGTTATAAATTTTAGTTCAGGTTGTTCAGTCATTAGGTAGATTGACTTTTATTTTTTCATTGACTGATGGACTGAGATTGTGACTGATTTGGTTTTTATAAAGGTGAATAAAGATCATTTCTTGGTTGCTTATTTTGGTGGTACAGTAGAGGGAGCTCCTGATGTGAAAATTTGGGTACAAACTTTTAAGGTACTCACATTCGTTGGTGGTATGCCGTGTTTTCTTTGTATAATATACTGCAGCTTTTTACTTGCAAACCAATATTTGAGCCGATGGTTTCAGTTATAGTTCATTAATATCAGCTAAGTCATTACGGAACTTATATTGACCTTTGCTAAATATCGTTTCAAACTTATTGACATGTGAAGTCCTCAGATGATTTACCTTTTTAAACTGATTATGGGATAATTCAATTGAGGAACAATTTGAGCAGGATGGCCAGTGGAATGTTCCTGTTATTGCTGATGAGGAATTTAATGTCTCAATGTGGAATCCTGTACTGTTTAAGCTTCCTTCCAGTGAAATACTCTTATTCTATAAAATTGGGCAAGAGGTACAAAAGTAAGTATTCAGGCTTCCCTTTTAATCTAGTGGTTAATTATGTTATGCAGATCGGACTCTAGATATCTTTATTCGCATACCCTGGCTTTGTTTTGTGCATAAAGTCAAAGGTGTTGCATTTCATATCAGAGCTGCCTTTTGAGCGTAAAGTCAAAGGTGTTGCATTACATATCAAAGCTGTGTTTTGTGCACAAAGTCAATAGGAGTTATATTTCAAGTCTTTTTTGCATTTCCTTACCACCTGATTATAATTTTATTAACCATAAAAGAGTTGAGAAAATGTAATATTTTCTTCAAATGCATTGACTTCTTGTTTTTATGCAATAATTGTGAGCTAGATTTCATTCTCATGTATATGACTCATTGATCATGCATAGTATTCGAGTTACATCACAGTACATTGCTGAATTTAAAGTACTACTGTCTTTTCTATTTTGTTGAATGGGATGACGACTTACCAGATCGATGGGATTACGTTCAAACTTGCCTTTTACTAGGGACACCATTAATAAAACTCTTCAGCGTCAATATTTTATAATATCCTTCATTTCTTATATTTTTCATTAAACAGGTGTACTGTGGCTCTTTAGTATTTGATATCATTTTTGTACTGCTCAAAACATGTACTAACATTGATGTCCTTAGTTACTTTTCTCATTTCATCCCTTAAGGCATTAATATGTTGTTTTCTGAGGTAATGCCATATTATCAATTGTATCAAGGTTCTCTAAGTTTTAGAGAGTTATCGAGCTTGTTAAATGCTTAACAAAATCTGCAATTTCTCGAAAGCTGACGTAGTCACAATTCCAAAGGTCAAAGAAAATTAGAAAAACAGATGACCTAGTCACCATTCAAAAAAAGGTCAACCAAATTATTTGGCTAAAATTTTCTAAAACATTTTTTCAGCATTTCTAGATTCTAAATTAATTCCAATATTAATGGTTGATCAAGAGGAGTAGGAGGAAGAGGGCGGGGTGCATGCAACTAAGATCAAGTGGGGTAACTTGACCAAGGACAAAGCTCAGGAGTTAGGGAGAAGTTGTTGGCTATGGGGGCCTGGATGAGTAGGGGCGACGCGTCTAGTATGTGGTTCACGACTGCGGATTGCATTAGGGTAGCTGCTAGAGAGGTCTTACGGGTCACGAAGGGCTCTCCTGGGGGTCATATAGGGGACTGGTGGTGGAATGGAGAGGTTCAAGGTAAAGTGGAAGCTAAGAAAGCTGCTTATTTGAAGCTAGTAGAGAGTACAAACGAGGAGGAAAAAAGGACTTATCAGGGTGTTACAGAAAGGCAAAGAAAGAGGCGAAGTAAGCAGTTACGACGGCTAAGAACGCGGCGTTTGCTCGTTTGTACGAGGAGCTCGAGGGCAAAGGCGGGGACAAGAGGTTGTACCGGTTGGCCAAGGTGAGTGAGAGGAAAGCCCGCGACTTAGACCAAGTCAAGTGCATCAAGGACGAGGATGACAAAGTGTTGATAAACAAGGCACTCATCAGGAGAAGATGACAGACATACTTCCATAAACTGTTGAATGAGGAGGGGGATAAACGCATTGTGCTGGGTGAGTTGGAGCACTCCGAGAGTCGGCGGGATTTTGGGTATTGTAGGCGGATTACGGTAGAGGAGGTGGAAGGGGTGATGCGTAAGATGTGCAGGGGCAGAGGGACGGGGCTAGACGAAATCCCGGTGGAATTCCGGAAGAGCGCAGGGCGGGCAAGTTTGGAGTGGCTCACTGGGCTGTTTAATGTTATTTTTAAGACAAAGAAGATGCCCGAAGAATGGAGGTGGAGTACGATGGTTCCGCTTTACAAGAACAAGTGTGATATCCAAAATTGCAACAATTATAGGGGTATCAAGTTGTTGAGTCACACTATGAAGGTTGGGGGGAGGGTGGTGGAGGCCAGGGTGAGGAGAAGCGTGTCTATTTCCGAGAATCAGTTTGGATTCATGCCGGGGCGTTCGACTACGGAAGCGATTCATCTGGTTAGGAGATTATTGGAGCATTACAGGGAAAGGAAGAAGGATTTGCATATGGTGTTTATTGACCTTGAGAAAGCACACGATAAAGTTCCGAAGGAGGTCCTGTGGAGGTGTTTGGAGGTTAGCGGTGTTCCGGTAGCGTACATTAGGGGTGATTAAGGATATGCATGATGATGCTAAGACTCGGGTGAGGACCGTGGGTGGTGACCCGAAGCATTTCCTTGTGGTGATGGGGTTGCACCAGGGATCGACTCTTAGCCCATTTTTGTTTGCCTTGGCGATGGATGTATTGTCGCGTCACATCTAAGGGGAGGTGCCTTGATGCATGCTATTTGCCGATGATATAGTGTTGATTGACGAGACGCGTAGCGGAGTTAACGCGAGGTTGGAAGTTTGGAGACAGACCTTGGAGTCTAAAGTTTTCAAACTGAGTAGAACCAAGACAGAATACTTGGAGTGCAAATTCAATGACGGGACCCATGATGCAGACGTAGAGGTTAAGCTTGATGCTCAAGTTATCCCCAAGAGAGCGAGTTTTAAGTATCTCGGGTCTATTATCCAGGGTAACGGGAACATTGACGAAGATGTCGCGCATCGCATCGGAGCGGGATGGATGAAGTGGAGGCTCGCTTCCGGTGTTTTGTGTGATAGGAATGTGCCGCTAAAACTTAAGGGTAAGTCTTATCGAGTGGTGGTTCGACCGGCTATGCTGTATGGGGCTGAGTGTTGGCCAGTCAAGAACTCTCACGTGCAGAAGATGAGAGTAGCAGAGATAGTGTTGAGATGGATGTGTGGGTGTACCAGGAGAGATAGGATGAAGAATGAGGCTATCCGTGACAGAGTGGGAGTAGCCTCCGTGGAGGACAAGATGTGAAAGTCGAGGCTGAGATGGTTCGGACATGTTAAGAGAAGAAGCATTGATGCTCTTGTCAGGAGGTGTGAGAGGTTGGCCATTGTATTTTCCTGTTGTTATTATTTGGTACTACTTATCCTTTATCTCTCCCTTTTTCTTTTCTCTTCCATCTTTCTTCCTTCTTTGCTTTCCTCTTCTTCTTCTTGCCCTTCCTGAGCCGAGGGTCTATTGGAAACAACCTCTCTACCTGCATTAGGTAGGGGTAAGGTCTGCGTATAGACTACCCTCCCCAGACCCCACATGTTGGGATCAAACTAGGTTAGTTGTTGTTGTTGTTATACTTGTAATAATTAATAATTCTATTAAAAAATTTTAGTCAATGAGTTAATCAAAAGGCTGGCTTGTTATATAACCAGCTGAAATTGAAATTATTGAACTTGTCCACTATACTTTGTGCTCCCGATGCTTGCTGATGGTTTTTATACATTAGATGGAGTGGGTGCTTGAAGCGATCTTATGATGGTGGTGTTACATGGACGGCAAGAGAACAGCTTCCTCCTGGTATATTGGGGCCAATAAAAAATAAGGCATGAATATGGTGAATTCAGTTCTCTTAAGTTTCATCCGTATCTTAGATGTATCAACTCTCAGAATATCTGATAAGCTAAGAATAAGTTTTCATTTGTGTTCGTTAGCCTATCTTGCTGGAAAGCGGTTCCTTGCTTTGTGGATCATCTGTGGAGAGTTGGAACTCTTGGGGAGCATGGATGGAGGTAGTACTAAATAGATGGAAAATGCTAAGTATCCGTTCCTTCTGTTTCTCTAATGGAACTAAATGGTGGCTTCCGTTTCTTTACTACAGATGACTGCTGATTCAGGTAGGACATGGAGAAAGTATGGTCCAATATACATCGAGAATAACCCTCTTAGTGTGATTCAACCCGTCCCTTACCAGACTGCAAATGGGACATTGCGTGTTCTTCTAAGATCATTCACTGGCATTAATAAGATCTGCATGTCGGAGTCCCATGACAGTGGTTATACTTGGAGTTATGCAAAGCCTACTGAACTGCCGAATCCTAACTCAGGTAATTATTTAAGAAAATGCATTTCATCTTTAGGGTGTTTGAAAATGATGTACTATGGTTACATTTTGTTTCTTCATAGGTTTCCTTAGGTACGAGATTTTTAAAGGTGTTCAAACTTACATGCTTTCAGAAACTGTAGGTTTGAACATTAGTAACATGAATATGAGAAGCAACTATTCATTAGTTAAGGCTTATGTGATTACTTGGTAAGCAGGGATTGATGGAACAAAGCTGAAAGATGGTCGTCTTTTGCTTGCGTACAATACAATTTCTAGGGGGGTGCTAAAGGTAGCACTCTCAGAAGATGATGGAGACTCGTGGCACGATGTTGTTACACTTGAGGAGACTGTAGGAGAGTTCTCTTATCCAGCTGTTATCCAATCTAGTGATGGATTAGTTCACATAACTTACACATACAACAGAACACAAATGAAGGTAGCAACTTAATCTCCATAAATTTTGGTAATATATTTTAATGTCTGGAACTGTTTTTACTTGGTTAGTCAGATTCCCCCTGTTTTTAATCATTTGTTACTGCAGCATGTAGTCCTTCAACCCAAGTAATGAAGTGTGAAGAAGGTATGATGTAATCCATATTTGTGCCATGGGAGTGCTGGAAGAATTTGATACACCACTTATTGTTCTTATGATGAGGATGAAGGGCAGCAATTGTACTTTTATTTTGATGCCTTTGTATTCCTGCAATTGTCTATCTCCTCCTTCAATTGCTTAGACTTACCTCCTTTTGATCCACCTTATACTGGTTGCTGCCCCTGCTATTACTATGACCCAGTTAACAGTACGTTTGCCATGGTATTCGTCACCTCAGTGATCCAATATTGGTTATAGGACAAGATGTGGAAAGAGTTGAGAAAATGTAAAAAGCAAGTTAAAAAGAGGAAGTGTTTCTTATATCCGCTACTGGTGCTTCATTAGTGTGATATTGATATGTGATGCTGCTTGGAATGGGGGACATGGGAAGCAACCTAAGGAAAACAAAGATAATTGATATGAAAAAGAAGAACATGAGTGTAGTCTGTGTGATGCAGGTCTTAAGTTCCCATTTTTATTTGACTTGGAGTTTATGGAAGAAAGAAAGATTTTTTAAACTTGTTGTCTAAAATATATCATAAATATTTTTGTGGCTATAAAATCAGGTAATTATTAGGTTTCAGTCCTTTGAAAGAACATAAAGAAAATTTATGAAAAAATATAATTAGGCAGAATAATTGTCTTGGAATCCTACTCATCATTTTCCTTTTGTCCTTGAAAAAGAAATGCTTTTTGTCTGATCTATGACCATAACATTATTATATAATTTGTCAGTGTTAATGCGGAAGAAACACTTTTATATTAAAGGTACGAGGATGGAAGGAGCACAATTGCTTTGCGGCTTTCTTTATGCAACTAAACCTGCTCATATTTAATTTGCTTCAAATGAATTAACAAAATAGGTTTAGTTTCTTCTCTCATTTAAGCTGCTCAATAGTCAAGAGTTCCTCTTTCTCTTGCTTCATATTTTTGGTGCAAAGTGAATATACCTACTTCTATCGGTGGTTAGAATTTTCGACATTTTTGTTGTACAGTGTCATTTTATTTTTGTAAAGCTGACACCATCTTTGTGTTTTGTTAGTGGAGTAAATTACTTTGCTTTATCAAAGCCAAAAAAATTGTTGAAGCTTGAAAATCAATTCATATTCAGTAATATTTTCTTTAACATCATTCATGCAAGAGTTATGCGCAATTTACCTACTTTATCATATTCGAATTGTGGACATCAAATTTAATTTCATAGCATCCAAATTTCTGTTCATGGTAAAGTTGGCTTACGATACTTATCGTTTAGTGGTTATTAGCTAGTTGTAGCTATCATTTACTATATTACTTCCTATAGTTATGTTTTCAGATTTTTTAGAGTGTATTCGATGTATTTAAGCTAATGTATTCATGAATACAGTAGCATTTCTAGGCGTGAAACAGGGGATTACAGCTAGACAGATTTTTGTATTCGAGTGTATTCTACTGTATTCACGGCAGCATGAGATTATAGCTGGACAAATTATTGTATTCGACTGTATTCACAGCGTGAAACAGGGGTTTACAATGTTTTTAAACGGAAAGTGAATCAATTAACATAATAGACTCCTAATATAACTCAACAAACTCAATTATAACACAAATTTTGTATTTCCAGTTATAAAAAAAATTCTCAACCGAAAAACACCCCAAAAACATAGCAATCTTCACAGAAATTATATAATATATCTGAATACATAAATTATATTAATTTTAAAAAAAATATATGAATACATTTATGGAATATAGCGAGACAGTGAATACAATGAAATACATAGAATACAAAGGGATACATTGAAATACAATGAAAAAAGATAATGAATACAATGAAATACAAAGAATACAACGAGATACACTGAAATACAATGGAACAAAAACAATGAATACAGCGAGATACATGAAAATATATTAACAGAAAATTCAAGTTGCTCAGCTCCCAACTCCGTTGCTCGCTCGCCGTCGTCGTTGCCTCCGGTTGCCGGCGATTAGCCCGTATCACAACAATCAAAATCATTACATTAATCAAAGCAGAACGAGATTTTCACAAGCAGGAATGCTTAATTGATTCTTGGAATTGGAAATGTTCTTTTTCTTTTGCATTTGATTGATTTTCCCCAATTTCATATGAATAACGGCCACGGTCGAACGGTGACGGTGATGGTGGCAATTGCTCCAGTCCGGTTGCCGACGATTAGCACGTACTTACCGACGAAATAACGGAGGTTTTTATTGATCCGATATGTTACGTCAGAGAATGAGATTGGGAGGTTGAGGGCGGCAATATCAATGAATAACGGTCACGGTCGAACGGTGACGATGGCTGAGGGCGGCGGTGAGGGGAAGACATCAGGAAGTAGAGAAAGAGAGAGGGAGAATAGATATGGGGTAGGGGATAAGAGAAATTTGAGGGGATATGAGAGAGAAAAATAATACAAAGCTTATTTTATGGCTGTAAGCATTTAATTTTATTGAATTTAAATCCATAAAATAATTTGGACCATATAAAATTCAAGATATTAGTCCAAACAAGTATTGTGGCTAAAATTGGGTTAATTATACATGTGTTAGGCTAGTCCATTTAATCGGACTACAAATTAAATGATAAGCCCACTTTATTAGCCCAATGTCCAAATGGTTATTAGCCCAGGCTCATGCCACGTGTCGAGTGATGTGGCAATCCAAGTCAAAAGAACGAGCCAATAAAATCAAGACACATGCCAAGTGACGTGGCAATCCAATACAAATAAATGAGCCAATTAAATCATGCCAAGTGTCTGGATGGTATTGGTCAATTTAAACGGACCAATCAAATTGCAGAGCCACACCACTCCTTACAATTATAAATAGAGGTCTTCATAAAGCTAGAAGACACCAGAAGTTATAACAAGAAGCAAGCAGAGAGCTCGTGGATCAAACACCGCAGATTTCTCTACAAGCTACAAGTTCAAGCATTCAAGCACTCAAGCTACAAGTTCAAGTCAAGATCAAGAACGATGGCAAGCCANGTAGAGATTGTAACACTTTTATTTATTGAAATCAAATATTACATTTGTTACGCAATTTTTCGATCTTGATTATTTATTTTTCTCGACGCAAAAATTTGTTGTTACAAATTTCTGGCACGCCCAGTGGGACAATCTCTACCTCTCATCTCTTCAAATTACTAAATTTCAAGAACACAAAAATGGCTCCTAAGAAGATCAACTTCAATCTCACTACTGCTAAGGCTACAGATTCCAAGTTTTCCTCTGATGTTGAAAACTTGTTGGATGCTACTATGAAAAGTGTAGGACCTATCACTAGGAACAAGGCAAACTTGATGGAACAACAAGCAGTTCAAATGTCGTCTGCATCAGTTCCTATCTTTGATTTTCAATCCTCAAAGGGGGCAAGATCATTTCCAACTGAATTGGAAGAAGGAAGGAACATCGCTGAGATCGTTGAGAAGACACTGGCTCTACTTAGCCCATCTAGATTTAAGAATCTCATCAC
Source organism: Nicotiana undulata (assembly GCA_005239495.1). NCBI lineage: Eukaryota > Viridiplantae > Streptophyta > Magnoliopsida > Solanales > Solanaceae > Nicotiana > Nicotiana undulata. Next base: position 52,395 of record ML250015.1, read on the forward strand.
ATAGGATGATGATGATGTCTTGATCACAGGATCTGCTTCAAGCACTCCACGTGAGTTGTTCCACTCAGAGTATGATATAAGAGAAAATCCATGCTTTGCTCCACCATCCACAACAGTCATCCAAGCAATGGTGACTAA
>ML250016.1:0-28854 GCA_005239495.1 Nicotiana undulata
TAATTAATCTGCAAATAGACAAATTAAGTTAGAACTAAATACTACAACTTCTCTTAAAGTGTTGATTTAACTAAGGGTTTAATTAATTAGCTTATTTAAGCCTAAAATCGGACCTGAGCCAAGAAGTACCCAGGCCCAAAACATTTCTCTACACCACCCCAACGTCCCAGCCCAAAACACCCGGCCTGCCCCAGCCCCTGACCCACAACGACCCCGTTTAATTCACCCTTCATCCCAGTCGTTGGATCCTTTCGATCCAACGGTCCTAAACTAACCACTCATTAAGTATATAACTGTTCCAAAAGCTACCCCCCATTCACCTAAGTCTAATACCCTCCCCACCGTCTCTTTTCCTTCTCTCTTAAGCCCACCGGCTCCGCCGTCTAACCACCCTGCTCCGCCGGCCGAAAATCGCCTGCCGGCGGCAGAGCTCAACCAAACGACCTCAAAATATCACTAGTTGATCCTCGTCCTTCCCTCAACCACCTCCCGCTGTTAGTTTCCCCAAAAACCCATTCGATTTCCTTCAAATTCAAATTTGAAAAACCTGAAACCCTAGCTTTCTTTTACAAGATGACTCGAAGACTTTTAATGGCTCTAACCTACACGGATCGATATCTCTCAATGAGGGCTATTGATTTCTGTGGGTTTGAGTTATTTTCAAACCCATCGGAGTCCGACCAGCCGCCAGAATCCGACCAATTTGTTCCCAGTTAAGCATGTGCGTCCCTTCTTCTTGTTATTTGNATCCCACCGTGGTTTCCCCAAACAATCGCCCAATTAGGAGTAATTTCGGATCTAGAAACTGACAAAACCCTAAATCATGTTGAAGACATTCCAAGCAGCTCTGTGACTCAAACTCACATGAGTCGATGGCTCTTGACAAGAGTCGTCGATTCATGCGAGTAAGGGTAACTTTTGGAGGTCGCCGGAGTCCGGCCAAACTTCGGCAAGTCACCGGAGTTCGTCCAAATCCCTCAAACGGGTATCCCCCCTCCTTTCTATGTGTTTCTTGTACCTTTTTGATTAATAGCATGAATAGGCCGTAGTTTAATCATTATTTTCTTCTTATTATATCACTATTTCTGATTTTTGATTTCTTTCATTATCTTCTTTTACCTGTTCATGCTTGATTAGTTTGAAGCCCCCAAAATATATTTTGATAGACACGTTCTTAGCTTAGACTGTTTTCACTGTTTCAGGTATATTTGTTTTTCCTTGATCCGTTTTAATTGATTATGTTCCATTGTATGCGTTTAGAATTAACTGAACCATTTTTTTCTTAGGGTAGCTAAGTAATTTAGTTGGATTTCAATGTTAGCTTGAGCTTTAAATCCGTTTCATGGCAGTCATGTATTGGTCCTTGGTCAGAGTCCTTGTCATGATTGATAAATTGTTTTTCTATGAATTTGTTTGGTTGTGAATTCGACTGATTAAGCAATTCAGGTTGTTATGCATATAGGATTTCTAGAGTTCTTTGATAGTTAGTCCCCTAACCTCCTGTTTCATTAATAAAATTTGGTCCTACCAAGTTAATTACCCCTGTTACTCCCAAGCTTTGGACATACTATCAAGACTAGGATAGTTAACCATATAAGTAGAGACTAATCAACCAATGAAGCTAATCCTAAACGAGTTTGAAGTCAATTAGTAATTGAAAACCTAATCAACAACCTAATCCTAGTTAAGAATAACTATTGGTTTTGATTAGCCAAAGTAAGCTAGTTAGGATTAACTAACTCAAGTTGATATAACGCCAATCAAACTTAACCCTAGTCAACCTAAGGGTAATTCTAAGAACCTTAAGGGGTAATTTAGTACTTTAATTGAGGGAATCTTGGGTGGAACAACCCAAGAACCTTCTAGAACTAGGAAATCAGATTTTTCGGGGGTAGAATAGTAGTTGTAAAAGCAGGAATTTTCTAGAATGAGGGCAGCTATCCCAAAGGATAAGCGTAACAGCTGCCATTGTACTATTTTCAGCCTATTGGATAAGGAATATGCTAAGCATATCCTATCCACAATCCCCCTATATATACACACACCTTTCACCATTAGGAGGATCATTTTTTGGACAACTTTTGGCCTACTGAAAAGTCTGAAGACAGAAATTTTACACACACACACAGTATAAATCCTACACTAAAGAAACACTCGATTAGGTACATAAAATATTTTTTTTTAAAATATGGTTTTCCTCAGTCCTGGTATTCTTGAACCTGGGTGGTAGCTGCTTGGTTTTCTGGTTTGTTGAGTTTCTCTGGTTGAAATCTGGTTTTCTTGCTGGTTTTGTTTCAATTTCTGGTATTCAAGTTGTCACTCTCCTGGGTTTCCCTACTACTGGTCTTATTGCCTGTTAGTTGTTGCGTTGATCTCTAGTTTTAGTACCTGACCTCTATTTTTGTCTAATTCTCCCTTGCTATTTTACATTTTTTAAGGTATGTGACTTTACCCTATGATAAATGAAACTTCTGAATGAAATTTTCCTACATATCAGTGTTTTATATGTTTTGTTCTTATCAAGCTCAGCCTCTCTATGTTGACACGCTTATGCATGCCTAAGAATGCAAATTTAGTTGTATGTTAGTTCATCTCTGTTAAGCTTGAATGTTATATACGTGCATGTGGCTGTAGTTTTAAGTTGTGTGGCTTAACGTTTTTTCCATGGTTTTAACTTTAAACATGGAGTTATATACATAACAGCATTATAGAGGAGATTCTGACCACTAGTTAGGTCAGATTCACTCTAAAAATGCAAATCTCTGCATTTTAAACCGCAGGTTTTGTTTTTTGTCGGGTTTGGGCTAAGAAAGAGCACATGGTGTCTGAAGTAGATCTGGAGCAGTCATAGATGAAGATCGTTACTGTTATTTAGTATATTGGATATTTCTTAAGAAAAGAAAAACCTGTATTTTGCAATTGAGTATTTATGTAAGAGAAATGTATCTGCTTATTTCAGAGTTACTGTAAACAAAATTGAACTGTTTATATCATGATACATGTTGTTTCAATCTAATTAGTAATGTTTTTCTTAGAAGTCCAAATTATTCTCATATAGTTTTCGATGTTACAATTAAACTAGTATAAATTTCGTCCACAAATGACCGATCTTTCTTGAATCCTCTTAAAATCGAGTTCAAAACTTGAGTTTGGTGAATTCTTAGCTCAGTGCAGGCCCAGTTCTTAAATCCAAAACACATATTTAGAACTTATACCACGTTTGGCACAGCATTATAAAAAAAATGGTACAAAAGTGTTTAGACTTGGGTAAATATTTTTTCTCATATTTGGAATCTCGATTCAGAAAATGTCTATAATTGTAGGGATTTTGAATAGCATGTCTTTTTTTAAAGATGTTAAGTTGAAATATGTTCACTTGAATCGATTTCGTGCTTTTCAATTTCTTTCATTTTCAGCAAAATTGTGCAAACCCCTTCTTTCTCAAATAGCCATAATTAGGATTGGCCAAAGAGGATAAACAATTATGGGGCTAAAATGTGGTCATAGACCAAATACTTGCCTTTAGGATAATGAATCCAATTTTAGATGATTTTATCCCATAGGCTAAGGATACTCCCTTTAGATTAAAATTACAAAACCTAGTGAAAAAAATCAAATATTATTCCAAAACTACCATAACCCACACTCGGGAGTGGCAACTTATGCCCCCGACCCTCAACTTCAAACATTAATAAAATATACATAGCAACCACGGGTGCATTTCATGTGACGTGTTTGCCATGTGCTCAAAAACAACAAGTGTACGCCATTGTAACTTGTCCAAGATAAATCCATAAATGTCTTAATTGATCTTAAAACTAAAAGGCTCCTTCAAATAGAAAACATGAAGAAAAATCGAACATCGCCTCAAATAGGCATTATAAAACTGTCACGATAATAGTCTTGACTACGTAATCTACACTCGGGCGCGACAACTCATGTCCCCGTTTTCAACTTCAAATTATAATAAAAATCACGTGTTACAATTGCAGGTACATTTCATGTGGCATAATTGTAACATGTCCAAAAGCATGACAAGTGCACGTTCTCGTGACTTGTTTTCAAGATAAATCTATAAATATCAAAAGCGGCTAAATTTTAAAGAGGTTAAATGCATAATCAGATAATTTAGGCCAAATAATAATAGTTAAAGCGACCGTGCTAGATCCACGGAACTCGAGAATGCTTAACATATTCTCCCGGGTTAACAGAATTCCTTACTCGGATTTCTGGTCGCAGACAAATCAAAACAGAGTCAAATTTTCCTCGGTTTGGAATTTTCAAAACAAAACGGTGTCCCGGAGCATCGTCAAAAATCCGGGTGGCGACTCTGAAATAATAAATAAATCCCAAATCCGAATAATGTCACTTTAATTGGAAAAACTCCCTTATTATCCTTCATTAATCCTAGGGTAGTGAAAAAGGAGGTGTGACACCCAGCATATTTCTCCCTTTCCTTGGTACTTAGTTGTTTACTTCCTGTTACTATTATTCCTTCGATTATTATTAATTGCACAGGTATTTTTGGTTGTCGTGTCCTAGCCTCGTCACTACTTCGCCAAGGTTAGGCTCGACACTTACTCAGTACATGGGGTCGATTGTACTGATGCTACACTCTACACATCTTTGTTGTGCAGATCCTGGTACAGGACCCTACGTACATTGATTGAGGAGGCTGCCTTCAGTCCACGTGGAGGCACCGAGGTAGTCCTGTTGGCGTCCGCAGGCCTTGGCGTCCTCTTCTATTTCTTTTGTATTATGTTCTAGTTGTCTCAGAAACAGATGTACTTATTATTTCAAACCTTTATATGTAGTATTCATAGAGAGTCCGTGAGTTGTGACTCTAATATTCTGGGATTTGGTTTAGTTTTTGTGAAATTTCGTAAAGGCATTGGATGGAATTATATACCTTGCTTCATCTTATATTTTCTTCATGTTAATGTGTAATTCACCTGTTTACGACTAATAATAAAGGAATAAAGTAAATTGAACATTCACGTTGGCTTGCCTAGAGGGTGCAACGTTAGGCGCCATCACGGTCCCGACAGTGGGAAATTCGGGTCGTGACAAGTTGGTATCAGAGCACTAGGTTGCTTAGGTCTCACAATTCACGGACAAGCTTGGTAGAGTTTGAGGGATCGGTACGGAGACGTCTATACTTATCCCCCAGAGGCTGTAGAGTTTAGGAATATCTTCACATATATTCTTCTCTGTCGTGCGATTTGAATTCTAAATTCTAATTGAATTTCTATTCTACTCTCTCGCAGATGGCGAGAACACGTGCTTCTTCATATACTGATCAGCAACCCGAGGCTCCAGTTGCAACTCCTACGAGGGGCCGAGGAGGAGGCCGAGGTCGTACTAGAGGCCGAGTCAGTGGTAGAGCTCAGCCCAGAGTAGCAGCCCTAGTAGCGGAGCCTCAGGTAGAGTTTACCGAAGAGGTTCCTGCTCAGACAGTTCCGGTGGGACCAGCTCAGGTTCCTGATGGGTTCATTGCCACCCCGGTACTCCAGGATGCTCTGGTCCATTTAGTGGGCCTTATGAAGAGCATTGCTCAGGCAGGCCTACTTCCTGCAGCACCAGTCGTCTCTCAGGCTGGGGGAGGATCCCAGACTCTCGCCACCCGTACACCAGAGCAGTTAGCTTCTCAGTTCCGGACACCAGCACCTAAGACAGCTGGGGTAGTCCAGCCAGGTATTGTGGCTCAAGTAGGGGAGGGAGCAGCTATGACTGCCGATGCTTTATGGAGATTGGACTGATTCACCAAGTTGTTCCCTACTACTTTTAGCGGTGCACCTTCAGAGGATCCTCAGGATTACTTAGACAGTTTCAATGAGGTTCTTCGAAACATGGGGATCGTGGAGACCAATTGGGTCGATTTTGCTACTTTTTCGCCTTTCAGGTTCCGCCAAGACTTGGTAGAGGGATAATCGCTTGACCAGACCAGCTGGATCACCGCCTTTGTCTTGGGATCAGTTCTCTGATTTGTTCTTGGAGAAGTTTCTCCCTGTTACCCAGAGAGAGGATTTCTGGAGGCAGTTTGAGCGTCTCCAGCAGGGTTCTATGACAGTTACATAGTATGAGACCAGGTTCATCACCTTGGCCCGACATGATATCATGATACTCCCCACCGACCGTGAGAGGGTGAGGAGGTTTATTGAGGGGCTAGCTTAACCGATTAAACTGCAGATGGCCAGAGAGACAATGAGTGATATTTCCTTTCAAGAGGCGGCCAATGTGGCCAGACACATCGAGATGGTGTTATCACAGGGTAGTGGTTAGGGGTCTGACAAGAGGCCTCGTCATTTTGTCCGGTTTAGTGGTGCCTCGTCCGGGGGCAGAGATTCTTTCGGTTGAGACCATCCTCCTAGGCCGTTTTACTCAGCACTTCAGGTATCCCGCAGTACACCACCAGCTCCTATCAGTGCACCCCCACTCCAGAGTTTTCAGAGTGGTTACTTCGGTCGACAGGGACAGTTTCAGGGACAATAGTCTCAGCAGTCGAGATCTTGTTATACGTGTGGTGGCCCGGGGCACATTTCTATATTTTGACCCCGAGCCTCAAGTGGTTCTCAGCACCAGGGTTCTCGTGCTATGATTCTCGCTCCAGGTGCTTCACTACCCCCTCATCCAGTTAGGGGTGGAGGCCGAGGTGCTAGAGGTAGAGGTCAGGCTACCAGAGGTAGAGGTTAGCCAGCAGTAGGCCATCCCAGAGATGTTCAAATTGGTGGGGGCCAGTCCCGATGTTATGTTATTCCTGCCAGACCTGAGGCTGAGGCCCCCAATGCAATCATTAGAGGTATGGTATCAGTTTACAGCAGGGATGTTTCAGTTTTGTTTGATCCGGGATCCACATTCTCCTATGTGTCATCATATTTTGCTCCTTGTTTGATTATGTCTCATTATTCTCTGAGTACTCCTGTATATGTGCCTATACCGGTGGGTGATTCTATTATGGTAGATCGTGTCTACCGTTCGTGTGTAGTGGTTATTGGTGGTCTTGAGACCAGTGTAGATCTTCTACTCCTTGACATGGTTGATTTCGATGTTATTTTGGGGATGGATTGGTTTTCGCCCTATCATGCTATTCTGGACTGTCATGCCAAGACTATGACATTGGCCTTGCCGGGAGTACCTCGATTGGAGTGGAGGGGGACTCCTAGTCATTCCTCCAGCAGGGTTATCTCATATATGAAGGCTCGACGCATGGTCGAGAAGAGGTGTTTAGCCTATTTGGCTTATGTTTGTGATTTTAGTGCCGAGGTTCCTTTTATGGAGTCTGTGCCCATTGTCCGTGAGTTTCCAAAGGTGTTTCCTGCAGACTTGCCGGGTATGCCACCCGACAGGGATATTGACTTTTGCATTGAGTTGTCTCCGGGCACTCAGCACGTTTCTTTCCGCCATATCGTATGGCCCCGCCAGAGCTAAAGGAGTTGGAGGAACAGTTGCAGGATTTGCTAGATAAAGGCTTTATTAGGCCTAGTGTTTCGCCATGGGGTGCGCCGATGTTGTTTGTTAAGAAGAAAGATGGGTCGATGAGGATGTGCATTGATTACCGGCAATTAAACAAGGTTACTATCAAGAACAAGTATCCATTGCCGAGGATTGATGATTTGTTTGATCAGCTTCAGGGGGCCAAGGTATTTTCAAAGATTGATTTGAGATCTGGCTACCATTAGTTGAGGATTAGGGCATACGATTTCCCTAAGACAGCCTTTCGCACTAGGTACAAGCATTATGAGTTCTTAGTGATGTCATTCGGCTTGACATATGCCCCAACTGCTTTTATGGATTTGATGAACCGAGTGTTCAGGCCTTATTTGGATTTGTTCGTGATTTTCTTCATTGATGATATTTTGATTTACTCCCGCAGTTGGGAGGAGCACGAGCAGCACCTTCAAGTCATTCTCCAGACTCTGAAGGACAGTCAATTGTATGCTAACTTTTTCAAGTGTGAATTCTGGTTGACCTCAGTTGCATTCTTGGGTCATGTTGTATCAACAGGGGGTATTCAGGTAGATCCTAAGAAGATTTCAGCAGTTAAGGAGTGTCCTAGACCCACATCAGCTACAGATATTCAGAGTTTCTTGGGCTTAGCAGGTTACTATCGTCGGATTATGGAGGGCTTTTCATCTATTGCAGATGACTAGGTTGACTCAGAAGGGTTCCCAGTTCAGGTGGTCAGATGAGTGTGAGGAGAGCTTTCAGAAGCTCAAGACATCCTTGACCACGGCACCGGTGCTGGTTTTGCCCTCAGGTTCAGGGCCATATACAGTATATTGTGATGCTTCTCGGATTGGACTTGGTGTAGTGTTGATGCAAGATGGCAAGGTTATAGCATATGTTTCACGTCAGTTGAAGGTCCACGAGAAGAATTACCTCGTTCATGATTTGGAGTTAGCAGCTATTGTTCACGCGTTGAAGATTTGGAGGCATTATTTATATGGCGTGCCTTGTGGGGTGTTCACGGATCACAAGAGTTTGCAATATTTGTTCAAGCAGAAAGAGTTGAATTTGAGGCAGAGGAGATGGTTGGAACTATTGAAAGACTATGACATCACCATCTTATATCATCCGGGGAAGGCCAATGTAGTGGTCGATGCTTTGAGTAGGAAGTCAACCAGTATGGGTAGACTTGCTTATATTCCGGTCGGGGAGAGACCGCTTGCTTTAGATGTTCAGGCTTTGGCCAATCAGTTCATGAGATTGGATGTTTCTGAGACCGGCATTGTTCTAGCTTATACTGCAGCTCGTTCTTCATTATTCGACCGTATTCGGGATCGGCAGTATGATGATCTTCATTTGCGTGCCCTTAGGGACACGGTGCGGCACGGTGGTGCCAAGCAGGTTTCAGTTGGCAATGATGGAGTCTTGCGAATGTAGGGCCGTATTTGTGTGCCCAATGTTGATGGTCTTCGTGAGTTGATATTGAACGAGGCCTATAGTTCCCGGTACTCCATTCATCCGAGCGCCGCAAAGATGTATCAGGATTTGTGGCAGCATTATTGGTGGCGAAGGATGAATAAAGATATCGTGACATATGTAGTTCGGTGCTTGAACTGTTAGCAGGTTAAGTACGAGCACCAGAGACCCGATGGATTAATGCAGCACATTGAAATTCCTGAGTGGAAGTGGGAGCGTGTCACCATAGATTTCGTAGTTGGACTCCCACTGACTCAGAGGAAGTTTGATGCAGTATGGGTCATTGTGGATAGGCTGACCAAGTATGCGCATTTCATCCCTGTGGCAGTTTCCTATTCTTCGGAGAGGTTAGCAAGTATCTACATCAGGGAGATTGTTCGCCTTCATGGTGTGCCCGTGTACATTATTTCTGATCGAGCTACGCATTTTACCTCACATTTATGGAGAGTATTTCAGCATGAGTTGGGCACACGAGTTGAATTGAGCACAGCGTTTCATCCTCAGACGGACGAACAGTCTGAGCGTACTATTCAGATTTTAGAGGATATGTTGCGAGCATGTGTCATTGATTTTGGAGGTTCTTGGGACCAGCTCTTGCCTTTAGCTGAGTTTTCCTATAACAACAGCTATCAGTCGAGCATTCAGATGGCTCCTTATGAGGCATCGTATGGTAGGCGGTGTCGGTCGCCGGTTAGGTGGTTTGAGCCAGGAGAGGCTCGGTTGTTGGGTACGGAGTTAGTGCCGGATGCCTTAGACAAGGTTAAGATCATTCAGGATAGACTTCGTACAGCTCAGTCCAGGCAGAAGAGTTATGCCGACCGCAGAGTTCGTGATTTGGCATTCATGATCGGAGAGCGAGTATTGCTTCGGGTGTCGCCCATGAAGGGCGTGATGATATTCGGGAAGAAGGGAAAGCTAAGCCCTAGATTCATTGGCCCGTTTGAGATTCTTGACAGAGTGGGAGATGTGGCTTACAGACTTGCGTTGCCACCGAGTTTATCAGTCGTGCATCCAGTGTTCTGTGTATCTATTCTTCGCAGGTATCACGACGATCATCCCATGTATTAGACTTCAGCAGTGTCCAGTTGGACAAGGATTTGACCTACGAGGAGGAGCCGGTAGCCTTATTAGACCGGCAGATTCGTCAGTTGAGATCTAAGAGTTATCCTTCGGTTCGTGTTCAGTAGAGAGGTCATCCTGCCGAGACAGCTACCTGGGATTCCGAGTCCGATATGCGGAGCCGTTATCCCCATCTATTCCCCGATTCAGGTACTTTTCTATGTCCGTTCGAGGACGACTATTTGTTTTAGAGGTGGAGATTGTGATGACCCAAAATATAATCCCTTATAATTATGTCAAAACGGTGTTTCGAGGCCTTGAAAACCTCTTTTTATTTCACCTCGATTTGTGTGCGCAGCCCGGGCGTATAGACGGGAAGCCTTTTTGTGAAAAAATGAAAAAATGCTAGCTTTTGCCATAAAATTTGATTTAAGTTGACTTCGGTCAATATTTTGGCTAAACGGACCTGAACCCGAGATTTGACGGTCCCGGAGGGTCCGTAGGAAAATATGGGACTTGGGTGTATGCCCGGAATCGAATTCCGAGGTCCCAAGCCCGAGAAACAAATTTTTGAAAGAAATTATTTTTCTAAAAATATAAAGGATTCTAGAAATTTGATTATGTTTGAAATCTATGGTATCGGGCCCGTATTTTGGTTCTGGGGTCCGGTACAGGTTCAATATGATAATTATGATATGTCTGTAAAATTTGGTAATAAACGGAAGTCGTTTGACGTGATTCGGACCCGTAGTTGTAAGATTTGATACTTTAGAAGTTTTGGAAATTTTCTTTGATTTTGATGCTAAATTCATTGTTTAAGATGTTATTTTAGCGATTTGATCGCACGAGTAAGTCCGTAGGATGCTTTTGAGGTTGTGTACATGTTTGGTTTGGAGCCCCGAGGGCTCGGGTGAGTTTCGGATAGGCGTCAGGGTGATTTTACTTGGAAAAATCTTGTGTTTGGACTGTTTTCTGGTGTCTGAACTTTTGTACTACGTGAACGCATGGATAGTCATGCGAACGCATAGCACAAGATTGGGAGGGGGTCGGTTAACTCTGTGTGATCGCACACGACTAGGTGCGAACGCGGAGCACATGAATTTTGCTCTACGCGAACGCACACCGAAGGTCGCGAACGCATAGCATTAGAGAGGGGCTGGGTAGATATTATTCAGTGCGAACGCACCACATGGGATGTGAACGCGTAGGGTGGGGTAGGGCAGCCTATGCGAACGCATTAGCTTGGTCGCGAACGCATAGGGCAAAATTTTGCCCAGTTTTCTTAAAACAGTAGCATTACGGGATTTTATCAAAATTTCATAACTTCTTCACCTAAACTCAAAATTTGGCGATTTTTGAAATAAAAACATCACCACAAAATCATAGGTATGTATTATTAGACTCGTTTTCTTCAAATTCCATTAACACCCATTAGATTTCTAGGCCTAAATCATGTTCTTAGGGGTAGAAAATTAGGGATTTGGGTAGAGTTAGGGCTTTTTGAATAATTGGGATTTAGACCTCGTTTGGGGTCGGATTCCGGAACTAATTACATATTCGGGCTCGTGAGTGAATGGATGATCGGGTTTTGGTCCGAACCTCGTGTTTTGACCAAGCAGGCCCAGGGTCGATTTTTGAATTTTGGGAAGAATGCTAGAAAACCCACAATTAAGCATTGGAATTGAATTGTTTAGCATTTATTGATGTTATTAAGTCAATTATGTCTAGATACAATTGATTTGGAGTCAAATTCAAAAGGGAAAGCGGTGATTGAGGCTTGATTTTGGTCGTGGAAGTCGAGGTAAGTGTTTGGCCTAACCTTAGCTTGAGGGAATAGGTGTTGTGTCTTATTTGCTATGTGTGAATACCATGTACAACGTATAGGTGAGGCGACGATTACCTATACGTTGGTGTCAAGCATGCCCGTGAGTCGGATATTATGAATTATGTGGGTTTCATTGATATTTACTGTGTTATAGCTTGAGTTTCACTTTGTGGTTATTCATTTTGGTGGAAATTCTTGGTAATGAACATTGTTGAGTATTGAGTTCAGTTGAAAAACTTTATGTGAAGATATGTACTTGAGTGAGATTGGTTATAACTGTGTCCCTTGCCGGGATAGTGATATTCCTACGGTTGTTCCCTTGCTGGGATGTTATGATTTATTATTATGGTTCATATTGTTGATATTTTCTTGCCAGACTGTTGTTATTGATATTGTTTGGGTGAGGAAGAGTGTAAAGCACGACGGGTGATTCCGTGTATTGATTATTGTGTGGAAGAGTGTAAAGCACGAATGGTGATGTCGTGTATTGATTACTGTGAGGATGAGAGTGTAAAAGCACGAAGGTTGATGTCGTGCCATGTTATGATATTAAAAGCACGAAGGGTGATGTTGTTCCGTTTCTATTGATTATTGTGAGGATGAAAGTAAAAGCACGAAGGGTGATGCCGTGCACTTACATTTATTATTTGGTGAGGATGAGAGTAAAAACACGAAGGGTGATGCCGTGCACTGTCTTATTTGTGATGTTAATTCATGTTGTTTAAGCTGATATTGAATTGTTGTCTTATTTCATTGTTTCCTTTATTTGATATTTCTTTTCCCCATCATGTTTCTCCCTTTCCTTGGTACTTAGTTGTTTACTTCCTGTTACTATTATTCCTCCGATTATTATTAATTGCACAGGTTGTTTTGGTTATCGTGTTCTAGCCTCGTCACTACTTCGCCGAGGTTAGCTCGACACTTACTCAGTACATGGGGTCGGTTGTACTGATACTACACTCTGCACATCTCTGTTGTGCAGATCCCGGTACAGGACACTACGGACATTGAATGAGGAGGCTTCCTTCAGTCCACGTGGAGACACCGAGATAGTCCTGTTGGCGTCCGCAGCCCTTGGCGTCCCCTTCTATTTCTTTTGTATTCTGTTCTAGTTATCTCAAAAACAGATGTACTTATTATTTCAAACCTTTATATGTAGTATTCATAGACAGTCTGTGAGTTGTGACTCCAATATTCTAGGATTTGGTTTAGTTTTTGTGAAATTTCGTAAAGGCATTGGATGGAATTATATATCTTGCTTCATCTTATATTTTATTCATGTTAATGTGTAATTCACCTGTTTACGACTAATAATAAAGGAATAAAGTAAATTGAACATTCATGTTGGCTTGCCTAGCGGGTGCAACGTTAGGCGCCATCACGGTCCCGACGATGGAAAATTCGGGTCATGACACAAAGAGATTATTTCCGATAGACCCTCGGCTAAAGAAAGTGAAAGAAGCTCTGATAGCAAGTAATAACAAGACAATATAATTAGAAAACTAAATCAAAGATAGCAGTAGAGAATATGAAAGAGGTACCGGTAACAAGTAATAGCAAGATAATATATTTAGAAAACTGAATCCATGGTGGCAAACGAGAATATGAGCGAAGTACTACTAGCAAACTACGAAAGTATCGATGGCAAGTAATAACAAAACAAAAAATGCGATAAGCAAACTAGGATAAAAGGGTACCGTACTAACATTAATACTATCGAACTAGAGAAGACAAAGGGAAACACACGACTACCTACTATCCTTCTACCTTAATCTTCAACCTCCACACCTTCTATCCAGGGTCATGTCCTCGGTTAGCTCTAGCTGCGTCATGTCCCGCCTGATTACCTCTTCCCAGGACTTCGTTGGCCTACTTCTACCCCTCCTCTTACCCCCCAAAGCCAACCTCTCACACCTCCTGACCGGGGCATCTGTGCTTCTCCTCTTAACATGCCCGAACCATCTCAGCCTCGACTCACGCATCTTTTCCTCCACAGGGGCCACTCCCACCTTGTCTTGGATAACTTCATACCTAATTCTACCCAACCTAGTACGCCCACACATCCATCTCAATATCCACATTTCAATTACTTTCATCTGATGGACATGGAGTTATTGACTGGCCAACACTCTGCCCCATACAACATAGTCGGTCTTACCACTACCTTGTATAACTTACCCTTAAATCTCAACGGCACATGCTTATCGCACAAGACACCGGAAGCGAGCCTCCACTTCTTCCACCATGCTCTGATACAATGTGTGACATCCTCATCTATCCCCCCGTCCTTCTGAATTATAGACCCCGAATACTTGAAACTCTCTCTCATGTGAATGACTTGCGTATCAAGCCTCACATTCATGTCTGCCTCCTTGGTAACACCGCTGAACTTGCACTCCAAGTATTCTGTCTTGGTCCCGCTCAACTTGAAACCCTAAGACTCCAGAGTATATCTCCAGACCTCCAGCCTCTCGTCAACACCACATCGCGTCTCATCAATCAGGACTATGTCATCCGCAAATAACAAGCACCAAGGCACCACCCCTTAAATGTGTCGCGTCAATGAATCCAATAAAGGTATTCTGTTGCCGGGACTTGAACACGGGTCTCTCGGGTGAGAGCTATCAATATCTAAATATATAAAATTTAATTATTGAAAGTTAATATAATTTAAAGTTTAAATAAAATACTAATTAATATTAATACATCAACTAATTATAAAACAAATAAAGTATATGGTCGCTCGTAGTGATGCTGGCTAACAATGATTGTTGTGGGTGTTGACTGACGGTGGTTGTGGGAGCTATTTTCCCTTTGAATTTGTCAAAAGTGATTGCTTTTGGTATTTGTCAACTAGGTTGTTAGATCTTATAGAAGTTATGACAATTTTTTTTTAATGGGAACTCAGTTTTAGAAGTAGGGGTAGGCATCGGTCGGTTCGGTTATGAATATTATCGGTTTTGCCTATCGGTTATCGGTTTACAAATATTATAACCCGATAACCAAACCGATAAGATAGTGGTTATTGGTTAGTCGGTTATCGATCATTATCGGTTTACCTCATAAGATAAAATAACTAAAATAATTTCGCAATATATAAAACTGTCAAGTGTCGAGTTCTCAATTATCTTGAGCCAAAAGTCAAGAAATAGATAATAAATAAAACTGCCAGAAGAACAAACCAAAAAGAGAAGCACTTAACAGAAGAACGTTGTTTACTGCTTATGATTCTCAAACACTTGTTTCTAGTCCTAAAGGTAGCTAATATCCTGAAGGTCAAAATAAGCTTGACATTATGTTTTTTCTATGTCAAGATATGTCTCCTATGGTGCCTTTGTAGAAATCCGTTCCATATACCAAAACAATCACCTTGCTTGCCCAGCTACACAGATGTATTTCCTAACAAATAGAACAAACCAATCAACTACATAAGAACATAGAACTATTAACAAATTCTGAACATAAGAATCACTACCCATAAAACAGATTTTAAGAACTGTTAACAAATTCTGAAAAAAACAGAACTAATAGAACTGTTAACATTAGAAACAGTTAACAATAGAACTGTTCTATTTTCAGTAACAAAACCTGCAACATAAATAGTTCTTTTCCATTGAACCCAAAAGAACATCCAAAGTAATAGTTCAACACTACAAACATTCCAAAGTAATAGTTCAAACACATTAACAAGTCCAAAGTCCAAACATAGTACTAATAGTTCAAATTGAAGAAAATAACACAACAACTACTCAATCCTAATAGGCTTCATCAAATTGCGCTCCAAATAATGCTCAACATGCTTCATTAAACACTTAGTACCGGTTTGTCGTGCATTGTAACGTAATACAAGATGACAATGACTATATCTTAATTTCCACCATCCATCATCACCTTCTTCAATCCTTTCATAGTGACTCCAAAACATGTGAGATAGCTTTGAGACCACAAAGTCGAGGCATGGTTATACCTATTAAACATAAAAAGAAAAAAAATATTAAGTCCAGTGATATTTGTAACCATACTATGTGTTATATAAGTGAATAATTAACTTACCAAAGTTTTAACTCACAACTATCTAAGATTCTACACATCATCATCGCAGGGTTCGTTTCCAAGATTGGAAAAATCTATGAGAATATATATTAACAAGTCAAACAACAAAAATATTAAATAAACTATTTATAAAAATAATATACAATCAAACAAATTAAAATATTGCTACCTTGTTCTAGTTGCTCGAGAACATCTAAATCTTCCTCAACACTTACAGGTAATGGCTCACTCTGAAGCCAATCTTGAAGGCACACTAGAACTTCCACCAATTTAGGAGTCAATGAAATCCTAAATGAATCAAGAATACGCCCTCCAGTGCTAAATGCACATTCGGATGCAATAGTTGAAATATGAATAGATAACACATCCCGAGCCATCTCAGCAAGAATGGGGAATCTAAGTGAGTTTACTTTCCACCAAAGCAATATATTAGAGTCTGCTATTTCATTTTCAACATCTTGTGTAAGATATTTTTCCAATTCTGATTTAGAATCTGAACCTCCAATCCCAGCTTTATGTCTTTTTAATTCTTCAAAGAAAGAACCAAAATCTCCTCCGCTTTGGACGCTAATAGTATTCACTAAAAGCGATGAAGTAGAAGTTTCCATTGTATCCAATGAAGAGTTAGATAAACATGAAGAAGGACGACTACCTTTATCTTTTGAATGAGACTTTACATACTCATCAAACAATGAAGTCATGTATGTATGCACTGCCTTGGCGATAATTGGCCCTTTCTCTTCAAACATCTTCGCAAGTGCAAAACTAACAGAATCAAACTTGTACCGAGGATCCAAAACACATGAAATGAAAATCATCTTGTTCATTTTTTTTAGATCACCCCAATACTTGTCAGATTTCTCCTTCATCTTCTTTGCCATTGAACCCAAAAAAATATCTTCATTTAATATCAATTGTTTCAAGTAAATAGAAACTTAAAAAATTTCAAGAAAATGATGATATGATGTAACATAAAGTGAGTCAGATACCTTTAAAGTAAGCTTATAAAAGATTTCAAGAAATTTTGTCAATTTCTTTACATCCTCCCAATCACTACTCAAAAGTGTACCTACAGGACATTCATCCACAATATCAACAAACTCAAGATGATGTGACAAGCCAATATCATGATCAACATATTCTATAATTGCACTCTCGTATTCAATGGCCCTGTTCAACATCAAGTATGTAGAATTCCACCTTGTAGGAACATCCAAACATAAAGATTTCCTAACTAGATTTTCTTCATCACAACATGCCTGAAACTTTTTCCACCTAGCAAGAGACTGCCTGATACATCTCACTGCTTGCCTAATACGTTCAATAGACACAATTGATTCTTTTATACCATCCCGAACAACAAGATTCATAATATGATCCATACACCTCGTGAAGGTGCTTACCATTCATGGAATTGGTCCCCCATTTAGTTAACTTCTTAGAAAGCTCGTTCACCATCACATCATTTGAACTAGCATTATCAACTGTAACAATGAAAATCTTTTGTAACCCCACTCTTTCAAATAATTAACAATACTATTTGCCATATCTTCACCCCTATGACTAGAAATTGGACAAAAGTTGATAATTCTTTTACGCATTTTCCATTCACTATCAATCCAATGAGCAATAATACACATATAATTTATTCGTTGTAAGGAAGTCCAAGTATCAGTGGTAAGGCAATCTCTTTGATCTTTAAAAAGCTTCACCAGGTTATGTTTTTCCTCATTGAAAAGATCAAAACAGTCCCGAGTCACAGTTCTACGTGAAGGAATTCAAGAAAAGGTTGTGCAACTTTCATAAAATTCATAAAACCTTCCTTTTCAACAAAGCTGAAAGGAAGTTCATCAACGATCACCATACGACACAAAGCCTTCCTACATTGTTCTTGATCAAATTTTCATGGAAAAATAGCTACATCACCCTATTACCCCCCCCCCCCTCCCCGGAATAGGTTTAAAGCCTATTTTGGATTGATTTTTAGCAACACTTAAAGGCATTTTTGTACAATTGGACATATGTGTAAGGAGTGATTTCGTACCATTATCTTTTGAATTGGCAAAATATTCCTTTTTGCAATGTTTACAGACACCCTTTTGATTTCCTTCCGGATCAATAATTTGGTCAAAATGTTCCCATGCAGGAGACCTCTTTTTTCTTTGTCTCTTTAATGTCGATTGAACTGATTGACATTGCGTTGTCGCATTTGAATTAGAAGCTCCACTTTCACCAATCACCTTATCAATCATGATATTTTCAGCCATCCATTTGTGTCACTGTGAGTTTAAATTTAAAAGGAATCAAGCAGTGAGGCAACAATAAAAGCACACACACACATGCACTTCTAAGGGAATGTCAAAGTGTTGGATGCCAGCCTTCTGTCTAATAAAGTAACAAAGAATTTGAAATTATATGCACCGATGTTGCAAAAGATTTGTAAACTGTTACTACAATTTAACTGGATACAACAAGTCGTTATTGTGTTTCTAGCATTTGATTTTCCAGAAAAATGCACTATACTTTTTACCCTTATTTACTGAAACCTGAAAGAAGATGAGACATAAATTTGTCTAGCATCTGATTGCCAGAAAAATTGATTTACCCATATATGTAAGAGATTATTATTGATCAATTGATTGCAACCTAAAGTAGAACTTATTGCATAAGTGATTTTCACTATCAAAGGGGTCCATTATGTTTGGTGGTACGAACATTTTTTTCCAGATACTGTATATCAGTAAAGAAAACGATGTCTCCCATTCACACGAGAAATTGATGAATATTGATTCTAAACTGTGCAGTTTTTCCTTAATGTTGTGTTGTTTCAATCTCTTTCCAGCTTCCCTTAGATACTAAATCACATGAGAGTTGGGGGTCAACAACTTAGAACGTGACAATTAAGAGATACATCTTATGCAAAGCAAAAAGTCTTACTCGATGCAGATCCAAAATTTTAAAGTAAAGCAAATAGTCTGATGTTATCAAATGAAGAGAGCAATGTGGACATGCCTAATATATTACTCTAGACCTGACCTGAAGGATACTTTCTTTTCAATCAACAGTTCAACACACGAGAAGATCTTCTCCTTCCTTCATATACCAACCCCAAAAGAAAAATCCTAAGCCAGAATGCTTTCAAACAAACTAAGAAAAAGATGAAAATGAAGCAACTAAAAACTTACACGCCGGCCTGAGTCTTGACGGGCTGACTGGTGAGGGCGTGATGCGACCGACGAGTGATGCCGGCCTGAGTCTTGACGGGCTGACTGGTGAGGGCGTGATGCGACTGACGAGTGACGCTGGCCTGAGTCTTGATGGGCTGACTGGTGAGGGCATGATGCGACTGACGAGTGACGCTGACCTGAGTCTTGACGGTGAGGGCGTGAGCTGTGGTGAGGCGGACTGGCGGAGAACTGTGAGGTACAGAGGTAGGGGTGCGGCGGAAAAATTGAGAATAGGGAAAACTGAAAAGGAATTATGAAACCCTAGTATAGTATGTATATACTTAAGGATAAATTAGTTAATTCTTATTGGGTTATCGGTTTTTACCCAATAACAGAATTGCAAACCGAGCCCGAACCGATAACCCAATAATTTCTTTTTTAACCCGTTACCGAACCGTTAACCCAATAACCAAATACCGATAACCCAATAAATAGTTAACTGTTCGGATTATCAGTTTTACCCGATATATGCCCACCCCTATTTAGAGGTGTAGTTTTTGCTATTTTTAATCTATTTTTAGTGTCTAGTGTAGTTTCAACTATTTTTATTTATATCTAGTGTTTGATGTAGGTTTTGATGGAATGTTTATGGTGGAGCAAATTTTATTTTATTTTATGAAGACAAAAGTATTTAAAGGACCAAGACTGCTTAAAAATGCATTTTACGATAATGGGATATATATCCCATGAAATAGTTATCCTACCTTCTATATGTGATAATTAATCCCATTATTTTAGTGTAAAAATAATCTCGGGATTCCACATTAGTAATCATAAATTTTATCCCGGGATTATTATTCTCATACCATGTACCAAACGACCTCTTAAAGTGCTATTTAAACTCACCTCTACAAAGGGACCATTTTTATCATTTAGGGATCATATGGTTGGGAAATAAATTATTTCAGGATTAATAATTCCGGAATTAATTATCTCGGGATTGTTATCCCATACTTTCGCAGGGACAAAAAAAAAGTACAATCTCGGGACCCAAATGAGTCGTACCGCAATATTATCTCAACCAAACTTGAGATAAACTCATCTCAAACTTAATTTCGGAATTATTATCCCGTACCTTCTTTTAAGAAATAAGTTATACTATAATTAATTATTCTGAAATTAGTTATACTGGGATTAGTTATTCCACCCTCCTATAGAAATAAAAAAACACTATAATTCCGGGAAGAGTTATATTATTATTTTATCTCAATCAAATATCGTATCTTAAATTTAATTTCGGAATTAATTATCAAACGAGCCCTTTGGTCTCTTATTTTACCCGGAATCCGAGTACCCATGGAGCTTGGTCCGGTCCGAATTCGGGCCGTAATGTCGAATTTGGTATCTAAAACCTCACAAAACCCTCGTCTTCAACTTGCAGCCTTACCTTCATAGTAGTATTCAGCCTTGGAGCTACTGGCAATTGTTAACATCAGCTATTGAAACAATACTCTAAGGAAATGGTGAGCAAGAGGCAGAAATTAGCTCGAAAGCGATACAAGGAAGAACATCCAGACTTATTCCCTAAGCCAGAACCAACTCCACCCAAAGACCCAAACAAGAAAAAGAAGAAGAAGAACAAGAGCAACTTCAAGAAGAGAAAAGGAGAATCTAACGATCCTAATAAGAAACGTTTATTACATACAAAGCACCCTTTTAGAGTCGCTGGAATGAAGCCTGGCGAAAGCTGTTTTATTTGTAAAGAACACGACCACATTGCCAAGGATTGCCCTAGGAAAGCTGAATGGGAAAAGAATAAGGTATCCTTTTTTCCTTGGGCTAAATTTTTAGTTTCTTTATTTTTCTATAAATCATTATTGCAGTGTCTTTGAGCTTAATATTCCATAACTTGCTCCCTAAGTGCATTTTTACTTACCAAGAAAGAAAATATATACTTGCAGGACATTAATCACTCTTTACTACTTATTATTGTCACCAAACACCAGCCCTCCATTACCACTAATTCCACCAATTTTTATACGAAACATTGACAAATGACTTTAGGAAATGATTTTCTTAGGTAAAACGTTTTAACCGAGTACATTTTCTGCTGAAAACATTCTAAATCATACCAGACATAGCCAAATTGGTAGAGTCTATTTAGTCTTTTAATTTGTAACTTCACTGCACAATGTTATATTCGATGATGTTTTGCTACATTAGAAGTGTGTTGTTGCTCTCCTACTGATTGGTGCTTCTTTGTTTCATATGCGTTAATGAAGATATGTTTGCTTTGTCGTCGACGCGGTCACAGCCTGAAGAATTGCCCCAACAAGGATGATGAATCCGTGGATAAAAAATTGTGTTACAATTGTGGGGAAACGAGTCATTCATTGGCTAACTGCCCCTATCCGCTTCAAGATGGTATTTTCCCTTTGATCTTATCAAATATCTCTTTCTTCATTCTATGGACAATGTATGTTCCGTTACTCTTATTGTCTTTTTTTGGGAGGCATAGCATTTTTTCGGGTTTCCAGCTTTTTCTTGCCCTTCTCATTTTATTTTCGTTAGTGCCCTTTATTTTCCCTGTACTCCATGTAATATGCATTAACTTAGTAATGCAAAGTATGGAAGTGCTTAAGCCTCAAATAGTTTAATGCTTAAGTACTAAATACGACGCTTAACCAACTGGAGGGGTCATGGATAGTTGGTGAACTGTTGTATTGGTGTCTTGACCAAGTGGTACTCCATATATCCATACTTGTAAAGTCAGGCGCTGCCACAAATTGGGTTAATGCCGAGTTACAAAATAATTCTCATTCAGAAATCTTTGGCGGAGACAGAAAAATGAAATGTATACAAGCAATGAGTATAAGAGCTACACAAAAAAGGATTCACAAAATTCTTGCTATGTGTATGCTATTCCAAATTAAGTTGCCCTTGTGTTACAAGGGTCCATCAAAATCGACTAACAATAATATCACTTCTTTTAGAAAGTTTCTTCTTGTTTCTCTTATTAGTAAAATCATGCTGTTTTCTTAATTATGCAGGGGGGACGAAGTTTGCCAGTTGCTTTATTTGTAAAGAACAAGGTCACTTGAGTAAGAATTGCCCTAAAAGTACTCATGGTATATACCCAAAGGTACACATATTTGATTGGCTTCAGACACTATTTTCAATCACTTCATAGCTACCTTCTGATGCTGGTTCAATACCCTTCGTGTTTATTTCTAGCCTAAAACAAGCTCATCTCTGAGAAGGAAACTTTATAACGTTAAGTCTTACAAGAGGTTAGAAGTTCAAGTTTTTGATGTCTTTTTTGCAGGGTGGTTGTTGCAAAATTTGCGGCGGTGTTACACATTTGGCAAAAGATTGTCCTAATAAAACCGGCAGAGCTTCTGATGGGGCCTTTGGTAGATTTAAAGCTTGTACGTATTTTCGTGTGTTATTCCATTGGTTTGTTCTCCAAGACATCTAGTTTGCCTTTGCATTTGAAAAAAAAAAAAAAAGATTTCCGCTACCTGCAACTTTTGTATGCTATCCTTTTACATACCATACAATCACTATATCTTTTTATACGCTTTGACTTCTTAACTTATATGCTATCACTGCACATATTCACACTCTCTAACTTCTTTATTATTCAGCTTGGTCCATGTGCTATATACATAATCATTTTGGCCTCCACTGTTGTAGATTTAGCAAGGCTACATATGAACTGAACCACTCACTCTCTTCTATTTTTTTTTTGTACTAAGACCTAGTCTTTCTTGTTTAGTCTTGATGTTATAATGATAGTGACAACTTTATCAGAAATTCTCTTGCTTTCCGTGTCTCTGTGGAACAGTTTTGGTCACGGCACAGCCAAGCCAACATCTTTTGTAGCAGAAGATAACTAATCAAGCTACAGTTTGTCTGTTTTTTGAATGCCTAATAGTCCCCCCCCCCCCCCCCCCCCCCTCCCCCGGTCCTAATTTATGTGAAAGTGTTTGACTGTGCACAGAGTTTAAAAGAAAGGAAGACTTTTGAAATTTGTGGTCTTAAACAAACTATTGAAATTTGTGTGCTAAAAAGAAAAATTTGAAGTTGAATTGTTACTAAATATAGAAAGGTGTCATTTTTATTCGCGACTAACTAAAAAGGAAAGGGCACCCAAGGGTGTAGCCTAGTGGTCAATGAAGTGAGGGAGAACCATGAGGTTTCAGGTTCAAATCCAGTGGTGGCAAAAAAACACTAGGTGATCTATTCAAGCGTTGGTGGATAGAGTTACCTGGTACCGTTGTTGGTGGGAGGTGATATGTATCTTGTTGAATTAGTCGAGGTGTGTACAAACTGACCCGGACACCACGATTATAAAAACAAAGTGTCACATAAAGTGAGACAGAGGGAGTAAGTAATATCGCAGTCAATCTAGTTCCATTATAATATAAAGACCATACGTCCTCATGTCCTCTTTCGTGCACTCCCAACAATTCCATGTTCATGATTTTTGTGTCAAATGTGGCAATGAAGCAGTGCATTTAATTGGCTTGCATCGGTGATTGTTTTAGAAGAGATGTGTCATGACATGACATGCGAATAACTTTGGTGGATGTTTGTTTGCTCCTTATTCGATTCCAAAACATGCTGTGGTATATTGTTTTTTATTTTTACTGTATGCCATTAGTTTAGTGGCAGCAAATGCTGCTTGTTCGTGTTGGTTTGGTTATTCTTACAGTTTTGCACTTTTTTGCGACTTTTCCTTGTTTCTGACAGTTCAATTTGAGGATCGGCCAAGGGGACAAGTTACCAAACTCAGCAGTGGGGATGATCTGGAAGATGACTTCATGGCAGAGGAAGTTCATGAAGACGGTGATGCTAAATTAAAGAAGAAAAAAGAACCTAAGGTTGTGAATTTTGTAGGATGAGTGAATCTCAGGAAGAAGTGGTGATTCTGGAAACTGAAGCGCAATCTATTGAATATGTCTTGTCCGATAACTGCAAGCCGTTTTAAATTTACATTGGCAGTATTCTTTTCTCCTCTAGTTAATGAGGATCTTGGACATAAAATACGTCAGAAAAGGAAACTTAATGACAAATTGTTTGAGAGGTGCTGCTGGGAGCAGCTAATGCCTAACGGAGTCCTTCGAGTTTTGACGAAAAGGCATAGGATCATTTTAGTGATCAATGTACTCGCCATCAGTTCTTAGGTGAATCTCATTCTTCCCAGCTCTACTTCTATCCACCCGTTTCTTTTTCACAAACAGATGTTATGCTCATCTGCACTGCGTAGTATATGTTATGGGAACCATTTTTGATTGTCAAGAATTTCTGGTTGTTAGCAGCATAATAGATGGTAGACTTCATGCTTATCTTTTTTACTTTCTGGATTTCCATCAGGAGGTACATTTCTTTAGGTCAATAAGGCCTTGTTGAAGTGGCAAAGATTGAGATGTCCTTGTATTTTATTTACTTGTCCCCTTATGTAGGTAATTTATAAATACAACAACATATTTTCTCACATCGTGGGGTCTGGGAGGGTAGTGTATAAGCAGACCTTATCCTACCTTGTGTGGATAGAAAGGTGATTTCCAATAAACCCTCGGCTCAGGTATGTTGTTGTTGTTGAGATTATTTCATTTGAGTCGTGTATATATGCATTTTTCTTTCCACAAAAATGAATATGTCTTGTCTTGCATATCAAATGTAATATTGTATCCTGATAATAAGTTATGGTCGTTTTTAATAGTATTCAATTTGTCATTGGAATTTGGCTGGGAAAAAACTAATTTTGCTACAAGGGCAACATGAAAGAGACTATCTTAATTTGAAAACTAAGTTTAGTTATGTGAATCTGTTTTTTTTTTTGGTTCATTCCAAAAAGAACGACCCGTGTTTCAATTTGGAAACAATCTAGTTTAAAAGTTTTTATAATCACACAAATAAGCACTTTAAGTTTGACCAAGATTTTTACTATTTTATCCTTAAAATATTCCTTTTTAGAACAAAACTCCTACATCGATGCCTCAAGTATTTTTTTCAACCTAAAATCTCTGCCTCCTCTTCAAATGCAATTCTCATTGGCTATTTAAGATAAGTAAATTCTCTATACCTTTTGCATATTTGTATCGATGTAATGGTGTATTAATCTTTGAAATGTATGTAATAAATGAGGATATATCAAAATTTTGGTGTATTGCTTTCTAAATGTTGTGGTGATGAAGATAATGTTTGTT
The DNA here is from genome assembly GCA_005239495.1 of Nicotiana undulata. Taxonomy (NCBI): domain Eukaryota; kingdom Viridiplantae; phylum Streptophyta; class Magnoliopsida; order Solanales; family Solanaceae; genus Nicotiana; species Nicotiana undulata. Next base: position 25,242 of record ML250016.1, read on the forward strand.
TCTCTTCAAATAATTTGTCCTATTAGGTTTATTTTTTACCAAGAAACTTTTGTCAATTTATTAATTATTATAACTTATGATTATATGCTTATCATAAAATAAATTATACTTATCATAAAAATTATCTTATCTAAGCACAGTTGTATTTAAAATAAAATGACAAATAGAATATTTTGTATTTGAATCGATATGGAATCTATAATTTTGAAGAAATTATCTTATAATTGTAAACAGTTCTAAGGTTATTTAAGTCATTTTAACAGAAAAAGAACTTATCAACGCTTTTTTATCAAATGTTGAGCAACTTATTATCAATTTAAGCACTTAAAAGTGCTTTTCAACCCCTAATGCTTATTCCAAATCAGCTAATCCAATCAAGCTCATGTTCACATAAATTGTAAGAAGAAGAAAAAGTCAACATGGAAGCGCAATGTAACAGGAATAACGAGAGTCGTGCAAACAGCAACAGGCATGACCAAAGAGTGGTCGTGGACAAGGTGACTAAAATTAATGAGCCTCAGATAACTCTCAACCCCTTATGTTTTGTTGTTCCTCAAAATATGCCGAATTTCTCTCATGTTTTATAAACCAGCTCATGTTTCCTCTCTTACGGATTCGAGGATCTCTATCCCCATTCCATTCTAACTCTATTCTCTACCATTTTCTCCTTTATCCCCCCCATCCCTCCATCCCTTTTCTTTTTTTTTTCCTATCCATTTTGCAGAGATCCTTACCTATCTCATTCCAGGACACCATGGTATAGTATCTTCCTTCTTTTCCCCTTGTTTTGTGTTTCATTTCCTTTCTCAGATCATTATATGCTATTCATCATTTTCTGTATTATTCTTGTTTCATAATAACAAATTTGGAGATTTTCAACTGAAATGACATCCAACTAATCCGTAAAGCTGGTCCATAAGAAAGTTCTCATCATATGGAAAACAAGGACTGAAAAAAAGTTGGTGCTTTGATGGAAGTGGTTGCCTTTTCTTTTGTTCTAGAAACTTTATCTTGGTTGGCAGTTTTCAGGATTTTAAATCAATGGATATGTGCAGAGTCAATACAAGATTTAAATTTTATGGGTTCAACTTTTAAAGTTTTTAGCTTTGAACCACATTATATTTTAAAGCTATATGTTCAAATCTACTATTTGTTGCAATTTTAGTGAATTTATACAGATAAACTTATGTTTCGTGCCGAAAGTACTCAGTTCAGATGAACCCGGTACCAAAGGGCTGGATACGTGCACCTACTACTCATTTGTGACAACAGTTGCAGACTTAAACTTGAAAATTTTCAACTCTATGTATGCATGTATATGTGTGTGTGTTTTGTGTATTTTGAACCTAATGTTGCATCTACAGAGAAAAGGTGGATCTGCTCATGCTGGTTGGTTGCATGCATCTGTCAATAGTTATGAGTAAAACTGATTTTCTTTAAGATTTATTGGTTAAGATGAGGATCCGCATGGTTGTTCACTGTAATGGCTTTTCATTTTGTTTTTCCTCTTGTTCATGACTTGACAAATATATGGGCAGGCGAATGCTGTTTCTGGAATGGCAGTACAAGATGAATGTAAGCTAAAATTCTTGGAATTAAAAACAAAGAGAAACTACAGGTTCATTATTTTCAAGATTGATGGCCAGGAAGTGGTGGTGGAGAAGCTTGGCAGCCCTGAAGAAAACTATGAAGATTTTGCTAACTCTCTGCCTGCCGATGAATGTCGCTATGCTGTCTTTGATTTAGACTTCATAACTAATGAAAATTGCCAGAAAAGCAAGATTTTCTTCATTGCTTGGTATCCTTTTCTTAACCATGTTGTCTTCATTCCTCAAGCAATCTCAACTTACCAAATGATTCACCGGGTTCTTATGGGCTCTTGATGATTTTCACAATAATTTAGTTCAAAATTTGCAGCAATAACAAGCTTTGGCGTCGTTCTAATAACTTTATCATGAATTTTAGGTCACCAGAAACATCAAGGGTGAGGATGAAGATGGTCTACGCGAGCTCAAAGGATAGATTCAAGAGAGAGCTGGACGGTATTCAAGTTGAGTTGCAAGCAACAGATCCTAGTGAAATGAGCTTTGACATTGTAAAAGCACGAGCCTATTGAGTCTCATGACCTTAACATCTCCAGCCTTAATACAGTTTACATAACCAGCATCTTTGCTTGTGTTCATATTATACACTGATCTGATGTAATATTATGTGCCTTATTCTGTAGTCTGAATGCTGCAACAACATAACAGCATTCCGTTTCAGTTCCATCTTCCTTTGCCTTAAAATAGGCAAAAATCATATATAAATTGGTGCCTTTTTTCTTATTGTTGCTCTTAAATAAAACATCTGATTGTGCTCTTTTTTGCGTGTCAACTTATTAATGGATAACTTGTTTAAGATATGCAGACAACATTTACTAAAATAACTTATAGACTGAAATGCATCTGAATGTACTAAAACACGTTTTAGTTTGGCTAATTCCATTGCATTTTCTTTTTACCAACACCATTTACCAGCTGTCATAAAAGTTTTACAGAACTATCTCCTCTTCAAAGACTTCTTCACTACACTAACCTTCTTGGAAAACCTTGACGAGTTTAAGTTCTATACACTAACGGTTTCACAATTAGGTCGAATTGCAAGTAACTTTATTCGGTAGAAAATTCTTACACTACATAACTTAAACGGAAAAGGCCCAAATATGTCCTTGTACTATATGAAATTGAGCACATTTGCCCTTCGTTAATACTTTAGCACATATATGCCCTTACTGTCACATAGTTGGTCCATATATGCCCTTGTACTATACGAAATTGAGCACATTTGTCCTTCGTTAATACTTTAGCCCATATATGCTTTTATTGTCACATAGTTGGTCCATATGTGCCCTTGTACTATACGAAATTGAGCACATTTGTCCTTCGTTAATACTTTAGCCCATATATGCCTTTGATGTCAGATAGTTGGTCTATATATGTCCTTTTTCGAACGGAATCCACCGAAATTAATTAGTTCTTTCGTTAACTGTACTAAAGTGCAGTACAAACAATATTTCCTTTTTATTACTGGTACTTTTTTTTCTTATTTTTTATTTTTATTTTTTACTTTTTCTTTCTCCCATATCTGATTTCCTCCATTGCTGATGCCTTCTCCATTTTCGTCACCAATTTCACTTGACAAAATTCATAAATTTCTACTAATTTTACTACCAAAAACCCCACACGTTCTACTAACCTGAATGATAAAAATTGCCGGAGAATTTTTTTCGGTGGTGTTAATTAGATGAAGGGAGTATATGGTTATTCAACTTTTGAAGGTGTTGTTCACTGTGGAGCTTCCAGATTCGAAGGAAACAAAACCTTCAAAATCTGAATAACCACATACTCCTTTCACCTAATGAATAGTACCGAAAAAATTTCTCTGATAATTTTTATCTCATTCAGGTCAGAAAAACATATGGGGTTTCTGATTGTAAAATTGGCAGGAACTTATGAGTTTTGTCAAGTGAAATTGGTGACGAAAATGGAGAAGGCATCATCGATGGATGAATCGGATATGGGAGAAAGAAAAAAAAAAAAAAAAAAAAAAAAAAAAAAAAAAAAAAAAAAGG